>JANEHU010002377.1:0-187951 GCA_027563435.1 Nasonovia ribisnigri | reverse complement strand
TTAATTACAATGATTGATAATTTTCAAGATTTTGATAAATGTTGTCAAAATTCGAACTTTAAATGATTATAAAAAAAATGTGTGCCTATGTATTTTTAATATTTTTCAATTGCTATTGTAATAATATATCAGGAACCTTGTATTAAATTTTCATTATTTTTGGCCCAACAAATAAAATTTTATTGATATTAATAGAAAAAACAACTAAAAAATTTGAAAATTGAAATCTTCCGTAAAAAGCTGAAAACAGTCAAAATATATTAAAAATTAGATGGTGTATAGAAAATGCTTATATAAACATTCAGTGAAATTTTCATGCATCTACAGTTATTTGTTTTTGAATTGCAACAAAATAAGAAAATCGCCACATGAGAAATCGAGTGAATATCTAATCTTGTACAAATTTGAACTTAAATGCTCATAAAAATTTATGTTGACTTGCTTATAAACATTTTTTCATTGATAAAATTAGGCAAACTTATAAAGATACTTGTATCACATTTTCAAACCTTAGATTTAAAAAGAAAAATTTTATGAATTTCTAACTCAAAATAAATTGCACATTTTCGTCATTTTTACGTATTTTGTCAAAATTTGAACTTTGATTACCTATAAAAAAAAATTGTGACTTCGGATTTTTAATATTTTTCATCTGCTTTTGAAACTATATATTAGAAGCCTACTATTAAATTTTCAAGATTTTTACCCAACAAATAAAATTTTATTGACATTTATAGAAAAAAAAACTAAAAAAATTGGAAACTGAAAATGTCCGTTAACAGCTCAAAATAAGTCAGAATATTTTGAAAATGCTATGGTGTGTAGAAAATGCTTATATAAACATTCGGTCAAAATTTCATGTCTCTACGGTCATTTCTTTTAGAGTTATACCAAAAACCAAAATCGATTTTGTCGAAAATTGGTTTTCCGTAAAAATTCCCGTTTTTCCCTTAATTTTTCATTTGTTTTTCACGGCGCTTTTGAAAACTACTGAAATTTTGACTTTTGACCCCCCAAAGTACCAACTAGATTCACTTTCCTATCAGAAAAGGTACTATTGAAGAAAATCGAAGCATTTTTACTGTCCTAAAAGGTGACAGACACAAAAATAAAAAATAAAAAAAATAAAAAAATAAAAAAAAAACTAAAAAAAAAAACACACATCATTGTAAAACCAATACATTCATCGCTCCGCTCAGAATCTAAAAAACCAAAAAGTAGAAAGTATCAAATGTCTACAATTTTCTCAAAATGAACCAAAATCTCTGAAAATTATTCTATATAGTATAGAAATTGCTATTTTAAATGTTAGATGAAAGTTTCAAATATCTCTATAGTAATCTTTATATATACTAGCTGATCCCGCGCACTTTGTTGCCCGCCAAATATGACAACTATTAAAAGAATTGTGATTGTTTAACTCATTTTGAGTGTAACTCACTGCAGTAAGTGCAACTCAGCCACCTTGGTAGGCAATCCGACTATGTCGGATCGCGGACAACGCCGATGAGCGGCTGTATGTGCAAAAATTCGATTTGATATGCATGCTTGTACCTGATCTGCCCGATTAACCTTTGGCAACCAATAGGAATAATAAATACTTATTTCTACTAATTATTTCTCCTATAACCAATAGCAACGATTTCAAAACCAAATCGTAAAAAACACTTGTAAACTTTTCTTTTTTTTATATACCATTATTTTTATTATTATTTTCATACATACAAAAAAATTATAAGTTCATGTCAAAATAATATATATTTACAACAATAATATACAATAATACATAATTTTTAGACAAAAGTCTCATATAGTAATAAATAATTTTTAGACAAAAGTCTCATATTATAATACGTAATTTTTAGACAAAAGTCTCATATAATAATACATAATGTTTAGACAGCAGTCTCATAATAATATACATAATTTTTAGAAAACAATCTCATACAGTAATAAATAATGTTTAGACAGCAGTCTCATACAATAATATGTGTACGGATTTTCAGTGTCACCGCGGCATAAAAACGACCAAGCACCAAAAACCAAGAAAATATAATTTAATTCGAAGTGCCGACGGCCGCGGCGCACGAGAAAACGTCGGACAGACGGGAAAATGTGAACAATTATAATTACATATTTTAACAGTATCGGACGAAGTGTCCGGCGGCATTAATAGGTGAACTGGACCGGCATCAATCATGTGGTACGCAGGTAACACCGGCGTACCACGGTGGCGGTAAGGGAGAGGTGGAAAACTTGGCGAACATTATTCAATGTCCACGAAGGTTTGACAAAAGCAAACCCTTCGTGCCATGTTCGTCAAGGACTTCCAAATGAATTTTTTTGTTCTCTTCCAGGCTGACCTCCGTCGAGCAACAGACAGTGGTGAAGGGATTTCCGGTAATCCAACGGGTACCGGCAGTACATACGTCAGACTACCGTAAATGGGTGACTGGAATCGCTGCAACTCGGGAGACGACCGGGAATATTCGTGCCTCAATATCGGTAGCGGCAGGGCAGCCACGGCGGTGATCCTACGATCAACGGCCAGGTCCAGTGCCTCAATCAATGAGGCTTCCTTGACGGCGTCCGTCTTTGCTGTCGCCCAAAAAGATGCGGCAGGCTCCGATGGTGAAGCAATCACAAGCGCGTCCTGCTGTTGGTATACGGGTGAGGTTATACTCAATTCCGGTGACGATCGGGTATAACTACTCTTCTTTGCAGCGTGACCGCGGTTCAGTAACGGCGGTGACCCGGTAGAGGCCGTGATCTTCGGATTAATCGTCAAATCTAGTACGTCAATTATTGATCGACCGTCGTTATTGGCAAACGACTTTTGGCATTCTGTAAATAAAATTGTGGCGTCCATTTCTTTGATTAACTAACGGTGAACGGTGAACAGATATATGTGAACAGAACGAGAGCTAAACACTTAATGACGGTTTTCAAAAAATTATTTGTTACGTACAATAAATAAACTGTGGTAGTTGTGTTATATTGTGGCCAGTATAGTTAGCTTGTAGCCAGCTAGTAAGTAGTAAATAGTCACAATTGAATCATATATACTTTAACAATATTTTGATGAATAAAAAATATGAATCTTCTTAAAATGATTCTGGTTTCAACGCAGATTGTATCATATCACACTGTGACTTGAATACGACATGATTTAGATCAATGAAATCTAAATTTCAAAACTTTTTTTCACAATTATATCAATTATTTCTAGATTTAGAATCATATTTACGAGATATTTTAATACAATATTGTTAATTTTAAGTACGCACCTATCAAATAATTTTGACGTGTAGTTTTCATTTTTAGTTTATAAAAGTATACCACCGTCATTTGAATTTTAAATTTAAAAACATCGGGAACAAATTGCAATTCGATGTAATTTTATTATTCAAAAATACTTATTTATTAAAACTACTAAAATTATGAAAATTATATTACCTATAACTAGCTGATCCCATGCACTTCGCTGCCCGTAAAATATAACAACTCTTAAAAAAATTTTGATTATTCAACTCCTTTTGTGTGTAACTTGCTGCAGTAAGTGCAACTCAGCCACTCTGGTAGGCAATACGACTACGTTGGATCGAGGACAACGCCGATGAGCGGCTATATGTGTAAGAATTCGATTTGATGCATGCTTGTACGTGATGTACCCGATTAACCTTTGGCAATCAATAAAATAATAAATACTAATTTCTAATTTCTACTAATTATTTATCTTATAACCAATAGCAACGGTTTAATAACTAAAGTGTCCATCGTAAAACTCAAAATCCCTGTTTGAGCACATACCCAGGTTGGCCCTATTACCTGGTCCAATTCTGAATCTAAAACATTCAAGAACCCCTTTTTTTTTTCTATTTTTTATTATTTATTTATTTTTTGTTTCCTTAGTAATTATGAAACACTCAATAATATTTAAATCGTTTTAAGACGTTTTTTTCATTTTTCATACATTTTGTTGTTGTTTTTGGCCATGTCACTTGGTGTGCACTTAAGAGATAATAACTCCGGAACCACTTATCGCACAGCGTACGAACTTCACAGAAACCATCTACATATCAATTTTAATATGCTCTGAAATTTTTATCGAAATCAGTTTAGTGGATATTGAGTTATAAAATGTATTCAAAATGTACACTTATTTTTATATCTATATATATATAAATAATTGTATGCCTTTTGTGTATGTATGTCCTAAGGACATTGTCCGTTATGCATTCCTAAACTACTAGACCAATATTTTGATAAAATGTTGTGTGTGTTTGAGTAGTTACCTGTATGATTTAGATTCACAATATTGGACCCAGTAAAATCAATCCGGAGAGTTGCTCAAACAGGGCTTTTGAGATTTATGAAGGAAATGTTTGTTTATAATGGTTGCTATTGGTTATAGGAGAAATAATTAGTAGCAACTAGTATTCTTTTTTTATAGTGGTGTCATTGGTTAATCGATCAAACATGCATCAAATTTAATTTTCACACATTGCCCACCAGAGTGGCTCAGTCGCACTTATTGCAGCGAGTTACATCCAAAAGGAGTTGAACAACCACAATTTTTTTAAGAGTTGTCATTTTTTTACGACCAACGAAGTGCATGGGATCAGCTTGTTTCTTTATAAAAACAAATTGTTTTTGTCAAAAATTAAAAATAAACACCCAGCACACAACATTATAATTTGTAAAACACTAAAGACCGTATTCATAGTCGATGCTTAAGAATAAGACGTATTGCTCAAGTTAATGACTCAAATGAGATTCATAAAAGATACTTTGGCTTAAGAAAAGAAAAACTATTACTTAAATTAAGGTTGGTCGAGACACCTAAGCATTGCTTTTAGTTATTATGACGATTTTTTTTTTAATTATCAAAATTAGCTTAAGCAATACTAAAGTCTTATTCTTAGGTTAAAATACATAGGTAACTATTTTCATAAAACATATTTATAGCCGTGTAGAATGTAGATACTAGGAAATTATTCTCACAAGTGCGAGTGGACGATGGCATTTCAGTTACAACTTATATTGGTTGGTCAAACGTTCCTTCCCCCGCCCACTATTAAGATCAGAATTAATGCCACAGAATATCACTGATATAATATAAGACAACTACTACGAGTACCTATAACACACAGTTCATTATTTGTATATTAAAAAAATATATAATTTTTGTGTATAAGTGAATATTAGACAGAAGTTTGTATGGAGCTGAATAGGAAACTGCAGTATACCAGATGTTAAAAACATTTTTTAGGTTTTAAATTGTTTCACTCCCCCTCCCCAATCCGCATCCATTGGTGCTATTTTTCACTTCAAAAAGTCCCGTGTTTCTGTTTTCTGTCCTGTTGTCTCCGGGGAATCTGCGAGACACTGAGCAACTGTTCTGTACACGAATTGTAGGTTAAAAATAACGAAAATAATTTTTTGCTAACGAATAATTGCTAGTAATATTCTACTGTTGGAAAATTTTCTTTTCCAAATTTTACACTCTTAGAGTGGACGGTGCCTATCGGGGCAGATGACAAGAGAATAATAATATAGGTATACATGTATATATAAACGAATACTGCGACGGATGACATAATATAATATTATAAACACCTCAATACTAGGGAGCCAGTGCCTATACTAAGTCTCTACGTGGTTTTTTTTTAAATTTTTTCTTTAACCAGCTTTCGCCTTAAATATACTTGGTCACCCGAAGTTTACCCATGTCGACTGCCGGGCACATTTTTTTCATTCCTCGATCGTTTTGGGATTGAGTTTTTTTGCCCGCCACATATTATATATTATTATCCTCTCTCCTCTCCCGCCGCGGAGTGTAAACACAAACGACGCGTGACGTGACGGCGGAGGCGTTTGAGGTTTGATGAATCGTCCGGAGAGGAGGCTGTGCGTATTTTTAGAACCGCGAGATCGAGTCCGGCACGACAGATGGCGTCACCTGTACGTTACATTATACCATAAATAATAAGGCATACATCGGGGCGCCGCCCGACAACACCCGCCGCCGCCAGACGCTCCACCTCCAAATATAATTTAATAATGTGTGCGGAGCGCGTTCGTCGTCGGTGCCGTTCAGTATCGCGTGGTGAGCCCCTCGTGTCCAATCGTCCGTTTTGCGAAGTCCCACGACTCGGCTTGCGCGGGTGTTTAAAAAATAATTCAAAAAAGCTTTTGGACCACTGGTTAGGTCCTGAAACGTCTACGCCGGCGGCTATGCTGCGAGAAGAATAATGATCCGTCAAACATCCGACCACGGTATCATAATGTTGATCGTTTATCTCCTGTTGGTGTTGTGCGCTGGACGTCTCATCGATGCCGAAAAAGGTAAGCCCGTTATCACGGCGTAATCTTTTGAGTTATGAGTTTCTACAATAATATTATCAGTATAGTAATAGAAGGCGTCTAGTAGTAGTCATAATATAATAGCTCTTCTTCTTCAAAGTCTTGAACACCAGGTGTGAAGTAAAATTTGCGATACCTACTGACACAAGTTTTTTTTTATTCTAATAATGTATAAAGTACAATTTTTTTAAGTCAAATTAATTAATAGAAAAACAAAGTTGAATTGGTTAAACATTTCAAAAATTTGAATATCACAAATATTCAAATTAAAAAAAAATTGTTAACTGTGCCATTTGTTTTTCTGCAAAATGTATTATTTTAAGTAAACGCACGTATAACAATTTCAATTGAAAGTTCTGTATCCGTTTTTTCAACTTAAATTTTTACTATAAAGTTATGCCCAAACAATAATAAAAAATGAAATTACATAGCATATTATAATACCTATTTAATAACTGTTTTATTATCATTCAATTTCTATTAAATTAAAACATGAAAGATGATGCGTGATTAAATGTATGAAAGAAATTAATAAAACATTAGGTATGATGGACATTTTCTAAGCTATACCAATGTAATATAATCAACATGTTGAAATATCACATTTGGTAATATCAGAAATAATTTGTTAAAATTGTTGATATAGCGTAAGCTAAAAATAACCTTACTAAAATTGTTCACTATACTAAAACAAATTGCATAGGTAAATTATTATAAATCATTTCTTCACAATAAATATTTGTTACAAAATATATCGATCAACGGTTTTTGTGATTTTGAATGTCTAAAGTAAAAAAAAATGGTAGTTATGTCAATCGTAATTTTACTGTTTCATATATAATATTTTCAACAGTTTCAAAATATACAAATACATCGAAGTTTCAATTTTATATTACAGAAATACGATATAAATACTTATTAGATGAATATATAGAGTATTGAGGTAAAAAAACAAAATGTGGACGAAATATATACTTTATAGCTGTCTATATAATATTTATACATACGAGATATGAATAATTTTTAATTAACACACACGTCATATTATTATGTTATTAGACCATATTATGGTCCAGGCGTGGCGTGTATATACTATATAGTATTATAACAATAATCATTACGTCACGATTCTAATTGGTCACGATTCCGTCATGAAAAGCCGTCGAATCCTTCATCCGCATGATAAAAATAGTATACCTATACTATAGTATAGCCTAAATATTATGATCTATATCGATTATTATCAACATTAAACTGCAGCACAGAAATCTTCCGGTCCAGTTATTTAAATTCGTTTTCGAAACGTTTGCGTTATTCACAAGTTTTCCCAGAGACCCGCGAAGACGGTAGACTTGGATTCTGAAAAATGTATACATTATAATAAAAAAAAAATTTCTGTATCGAATTTCGTAAATACCCATTGAACACGTTTCCCGACCGGCCGGTGGCATGCGTGTAACGAAAAACAGACGCCGGTACGAAAAACACGTGTTGGAGTGACTGATCGTGTATATAGTACTTATGTAGTTATGTATATGTATATATTAGAATATACGTTATATTATATTATTTATATGTGTGTACACGTTCGAGCGAGAGATGGTCTCGCGTATTAGTCATTTTTCTCTTCCCCCGATAGTTCAAATAATAAATAATAATAATAATAATATAACCGTTGGGCCATAAACGTCGATGAACAGTTTCTGGAGCACAAACACATTGCGGACGTATAATATATAACTAACAAGTAATAACTATATGTATACAATATATACGTATGCATTAAACGCTCGTCTGAAACAGCAAAAGGCGATTACGGACATATCCCGCGCCAGTGGTGTGCGTTGTTTTCGAACACTCGTGATGCTTCCAAATGGGACGCGCGGGCGACAGACCATAAGGTTATTTCCGACTTGAGACCCCGTGTGTGAGCGACGGGAGGGTGGGGAGGGGGGGGGGGTCTCCGCTATACGAACACACAAAATCCGAGATCGACCATAATATTGCGTGGTGTATACTAACGAGGCGCCGTTCGTCTGCCGGGCACAAGACTTTTTAATCGGAAATAATTGAGCATGATAAATGCGAATTTTCTCGCACCACCGCGTACACGGCGCGTACCTATATAGCCGTCGCGTTTCGGGATAAAAATACTCGCGGACCGCTCGGGCGCGACATGTTACACTCGTCTATATTATATGCGAACGCACGTTTCCCGGGCCGAGAGCGGACCATCACGACGGATGCAATAAATACGATATATTTGTCGTCGTGTGATATAATATCCACGTGTATCCGTGCAAAATAGGTATGCGTCGGGCGCGACGATAAAATATCGCGAAATCACTGCATGGCCAGGTGGTCTATACTACAGTGCACGCGCGCGCGAAAACTCTCCGAGGGACTCGACATGGTACCGTGTTTGTACACGATATATTATCATATTGTTATTACATTAAACTATATGCGTACGCTTGTCTTATATTATATTATTTTATTTGTTTGTTGACAGCCAAGTGTTGCGGCCGCGTGACCGGGAACTGTAAGAGAGCCTGCGAACAAGTGAGTACCAAACACCTATATACAACTATGCATATATATATATAATATATTATAAACAACGCGTGTACCCATGCTTATTGTGATTCCATATATATATATATATACGAATACGCAGAGTTGTATTATACTCGCCTTGATGTATATTATAAATATATAATGTCTGTGTGCTTAAGACGTAACGCGATACACGTCTGCACTTGGACGCATACGTATACGGGGTGATCCATTTTACGTAAGACAATCATAATTTCAGAAAAGACTAACGATTATAAAAATATTTTTTTTAAACGTTGTTTTTTAATGACTAAAAATTATGTAAAATTGTAAAATAATATTTTCAAAAATATTAATAGTTTTTAAAATAATGAACTTCTTATACGTTAAATTGATCACCCTGTTTAGGTACTATTATATTATGGACGCCATGGTGCAGTGTATATACACAATAAATTATAATACTTCAAGTTTTAACGTATGTACCACACATAGTGCAGGTACTGCAAGTATACGCACGGTCAAACACTAAACTACGTATAGGTTTATATTGTGCATGTGTTATATCATACAGGCTGATGTGATGACCACGACCGTGGTTACCGCACGAGTCTGCGCTGCAACCGATGCCGTCGCAAAATAATAATAATAATAATAATAATAATAATGTATACCATCTTGACGACCAGCCAAGTCTTGTGCAGTTGTGCGTTATGAGTTATTGCCTATACGCCGACAACGCATCGACTGCATATGAACGAATATATAAGTTTTGCCAAGACACGTCTGCTTTCATAAATTATTTCGTTAGATATTATTATTATTATTATTCCTATACCTACAATAATATATACATCGCATACGACGTACCTTACCACCGACGACATAATAATATTTATTTTATACCAAACGTGTTTTGTAGAGCGAATGATAAGTATTTTTCATTCTCGTGCCTATATTACCTACTTACCTACAGGCATAATATTATGCGTTCGCATAATTTTGAATATTGTTAAATGCAGCATACGAAGTCGGTTAAGTATATGGTCTTTTTTAACGGCAAAACGTGCTAAAGTTTTCTCAGTACCTACAATTTTGTAATTCGAAAAAATAAATAGTTTTTGACAATATAATGTTAATATATATGAAATATAAATATTATATTAAACTATAATCTATATTTGTACCAAAAGTCTATTATCAATAATTGTAATAATTTACAGGTTAGATTAATACAATATAGTATATAAGATCGACACTTCATCGGTTCACTCCATCTATAAACTTAAAATTCTTATAAATATACTTTCGATTCAAATATTCGAAATTTTTCTAAAAAAGTGTCCAGCAGTTACATAGTTGGATGTGTTCAAAAAAAATCTACATACGTATAGTGTTATAAATATCTTTAGTAGTTTAGTATAAGCTTATACAAAACATGGCATTTGATTGAAATGTAGGTACAACACGGAGAATCACCCTGTACATATTTTACTGTAACATCAAAAGACCCCGTTTGCTATTATCATATTATATTATATTTATGGTAAATATTAATTGTTGTTGTATTATACTCAGTAGTGTATAGTCTGTAATAGAACAATAATATTTTCTTGGCCGGCCGGGCGTTTTGTGTCCGCTGGAAAGACGAGCAAAAAAAAAATATAACGCCCCGGCGACAGGTGTATTACGCGAGTTCGCATTTCATTTTTTCATTCTCTTCCATTTGTTTCGCACACGTTTATTGTTATCATTATATTCACAAATGTCGTCCTAACACCTTGCTCGCGATCCGAGTAGATATAACAATATAAAATCCGCTGGTTGAGGGATTATAATAATATGTATAAAAGTCTTAAGCATAAAAGTCTTATTATATTGTCCGGGATTGCATTATGCATTTATGCATATCGCGTATGGTATACACATTACACACGTGACACGCGTATAGCAAACAATATTATTTTGAACCCAATGTAATAGGTAGGTAGGTACTTGTGAGTTTTAAGTTAATATATTATATCTGTGGATTATAAATACCCATATGGCCGTCTGCTAAAACGTATTCAGCATTTATGAGGTTCTAATAATTATATTGTTTCAATTTTTGTTGCTCTATCGTTACAATAGTATCGCAGGTAAATACTATTATAATAATCGTAAATCATAATCACTTAAATAACTAACAACTGCATTTAAATTAATGTAATATTATTATTCGTTAAGTTTCCGATTTCTGTTCGCATTGTACGCTCATATATTATGTAGGAGAATTTTTTTTTGTCTATTTAACATTTTAAGACACCTAATAAATATTTAATTTATCACTTCACTCGAGATAAAAGGTTGTGGAAATTTCATAACATACACAAAAATACTTAAAAATGCTTTGTTTTTCGTTTTGTTTTTGGTTTATATGTAGGTATACAACTATAAATATCTAGTAGTAGTAGAATCTATATTGTAGATTGTAGTCTAGATAGTGGCAATTGACAGTAGTTTTTCCACATATTTTTTATAAAGAACTTTTTGTATTGTTACATGGATTTTCATGTTTTTGACCAACAAAAACATTATTATATTTTCGACTCTTAATTCTTATAAATTATTTAATTAAAGTCATTAAAATTTTTGTTTTAAAAAAATACATTTATTTCTTAATAAAATAGTTATACTCTTAAAAAACGAATAAAATATATTTATATCAAATTAAAATACTTAATAAGAAAATACTTTTTATTTAGAGCGTTTCTAATTACTGCGATATAGTTTAAAAAAAATTGTATTTAGTGTTTCTAATAGTAATATAGGTTTTTTTCCAAATCATTCTCAGGTAAATATATGTTTTTAATTTTTATTTAGTTTAACGGTTTCCGAATTTTACCCCGTTTTAAGGTTGTATAATATACAAAACGATTTTAATATCTGAGACAACAACGGGTGATTGCCGTTCGTGTAGGCAATAATCATAGAAAACGATGGATTTTTTTTAGTCGATGGTCAATATTATAGTCTTCAAGACCCAGCCCCCCTCCCCCCCAGGGCCTTCACCCATTTGATGGTAATGCATCATGCATTCTATTCGATTTTCGTCATTTATACACTATTGTAACATGTTGTAATTGAAACGATTATATTAATATTATTATTATTGTTAGATCTCAAAAAAAAAAAAAAAAATTATAATATAATATAGTCTCGAATGGATGTGCAGTCGTGTCCAAATAACCGACAGCATAATGATATTATAATGCTCACCTCGTACAAATACGATGGCGTGTACTTACCTATACATCTATAGGGACGGAATGATCAAATACACGATATTATGTTTGACGTATCGTGTGCGGTATACGTACGAATCCAAGCCAGGAGTTTTATTACCCTCACCGCGCCGTTTTATTGCGTCGGGACATAAAAACCGTCGAGAATTTTGTACGACATAAAAAAAAAAAAGTAGGAAAATGTTCGTTTCGAGTATTGTTTATTTTAATAATACGCCTATATGTGGGTATAACAATAATATATACTATATAGCTGGGGATTCGGCTCCATTTTTATGTACTTTAACGGCGGCTCGTCCGCATTTGTCACCAACCAATTAAAACTCGGCGCGCCTACCTACCCGCTATAATATAGAACAGCGATATAGGCGGTAGGTATAGGTTAGATAATTATATTATATAATGATGTATTTTCCGCTAAACGGAAGTATTGAAGATGAGTCCCGTGGACCCAAATTTACACCTAATTCGGTCCGAAAAATAACCTAATTGAGTAGAAAAGAAAAACATTTAAAAAAAAATCATTTCACTCCCCATCTTACAGAGCTAGACTTGCGAAACACAAATATTATGTCAACAAATTACGGTTAGAGTATCAATTGTTAAAAAAATCGTCTCAATTATGCACGTTTTATCGAGGCCGAAAGTAGCCACTTAAAATGATTCTCGCTTCCAGATCTAGGACCGAATTGAAGTATAACTCCAGGACGTGCCTTCACGTTCAAAAAACAGCCTGATAAACAGACGATTTATATCTAATAATAAAGTTTTTTATTTGGATACTTAAACCATAATAAATGAATAATAGATTAATCGGAAATGATCGACGAAAAGCTTAATATTTAATACTGGTCTGATCATTAACTATACGGATCGCGGACGAGCTAAAACGAACACGTTATTTTTGTGTAGTAAACGAAGCAAAAGCTTACAACACATTCCGCACGACGTGATCGGATCAGATGCGGAAAGTTGGACCATTACAATTTTAATTTTGATTAAGTTCATCGTAAAACGGACATAATATCAAACCGTTTCAACTATGGAATACCCGAATACATAATATTATATTTTAATCTATCTCCTGCAGCCTGTCCACGGCTACTCGAGACTTGAAGAATAATATATAGGCTATGAATATTATTAAGTGGCATGCCTAAAAGAAAAATCAGAAAAACAACAATGTTATAATTTTGGAAAATTTCTACGATGTGAATAAAAAGTGGGGAAGTTTCTCTGCTGTATATAATAGCACGTATAGGTACTACATAGATAGATGTCAACTGTCGAGTGTACTAATACCTATCGTTATAGATTAGGGTAATGGATGTTTTAAATTCGAATACAACGACTTATATTGTATACGAAACATTGATTATTTTTCCCAGACGAACTGTCTGCCTATTTTATAATACAAGGATATTTTACTATACATTTATATTGCTATATCTAAGTGATTTATTTGTCTACTACTAATAACTAATCCAAGGTAGATCGAACTAATTGTTATTTGTTGCCAAACACAAATCGCGTGTAATATGACGTCTTATATAATGATTATTATAACATTACTGTATAGTATTGTTATTAACTTATAAGTCAATTATATCTGTAGAACGGTGCAGTGAATGGGTTAGTTATGGTAGGCTATATAGTCTTAAATCTAATATAAATATTTTGAAAATGTTCAGGTGTATACTAAATAAGTAGGTACATAATTATTATTATACGTAATAGTGAAAAGACCTTACGAATAATATTTTTTGAATTACAAAAATATGCCTAACTAAAATAGTTGTTTTTTTTAAAAAAACCAATATTGTCAAAATTTGAACTTGAAATGTTTATATTGTGCATACCTACCTATTGTGTATTTCTAAAATTTTTTAGTTTCTGTCAGAACAACTTTTGAGGAACCTTGCGTTACGTTTTACCAATAACAACCCATTTGTGTATATTGTGATTGTTATATAATACCTCTACTATATCTCGTCTTATCACTGTGATAAAATGTAGAATCTCTGTTCGGTCTCTCGAGGAATATATAATATATATTGCATTATATTATATACATTATTAAATTTTCAAACCTTAATATTAAAATTAAATTTTATGAAATTACAAACTAGGTACAAAATATTTTTGAAACTTACATATTAAGTCTGTACGATTATTTATTTTGAATTGCAACAAAGAACAAAATCGATTTGTCAAAAACTAATTTTGTGTAAAAATTATCATTAGTTTATTTTTAAATATTATACTTAATTTTTTTCTTTTGACCACAACCCGACCAAAAATTTAATGTCGAACGTTAACTAGTTGAGTTATAAGTATGACTTATGAGTTATAAGTATTTGAAGATTAGATGAGCATTGTAAATGATCAACATTTTCCCCTGTATGGTTATTTACTTGAATCACCACACCCATGAAAATATAAAATACCTACTCATAAAACTATTAATTAAACGCTCAAAAATGTCAAATAAATATTCATCATTGAAATACGAAAGCAAAAATATTTTTGTCATTCAAAAAAATATAAAATATTGTTGATAATGAAAGTATGTAAAAAAAATCGTAAATGCTTTTCGACATAATGAGTGTTTACCGTTTAATGAATCACCAAGTATATCACACATATTTTTATCGGCTGCTGCAGCAGATTAAATTACTACCTATAGGTACATAATATATATAGCAAGAATAATGAGACGGTATAATTACACGGAAAATGTTTATATTCCTGGGACGACGAGTGAATATCTCCTGACCTGTTGTTAACATATGATTACAACGCATTCATGATGACCCGTGTGAACATTAATATAATATAATACAGTTGCGGTATTTAATACATATTATTATTATGATTATAATATTATTATTGAAGGCTTAATAATCTATTACATTATATGACATCACCGCAGACAGAGTCGATTATGAGTACATCTTCCTAGGTAGGAAATGGGAAGGAACTCTAGTATAAAATATCTTCTACAGTTCTACAGAATATTATAATATTATTATATTTTATGAGAAGGGATTTTGCGATTGATTGATACAATTTTGAGTTGAAAAAAATCGCCTCTTCGATGACTTATCCTCTAATACAGCGACAATACCTACATATTATTATATAATGTGGTGAATATGATAGATATATAATAATAAAATATTCTGAAGTTGAAAGTATTCAATGACCTACCACGGATGAAGATAAAAACTAAACGGCTATTTAGTATTTATTAACGTCGTCATGAGATCGGTCGGAGGTGTGAGATTGTCTAAACAGCTGCCAAACATAACGAGTGGAATTTACATATTGATACCGCATAAGGCGACAATTATCTCACCTCACATTAAAAAATCCATTAAAACCACATTAGCATTCATCATTTGCATATTATAGCCACCTAGGTTGGTAAAACACTCTAAAGTAACATTGTGACCATGTAATGACGATATAATATAATATATAGATAGGTACTTCAGTGAATATATGCCACTTACCTATTTTAGAAAGACATTTGTTATTTTTTTACGCATAGGTATACACTTCAGCTATACAAGTTAAAGACAATTATTAAATGATTTGCGCGGATTGTGTTTAAAGATGCTAGTTCAATAATTTTTGTTGTTGTACAATCGTTCATAATATTCCAACAGACAACAGTTATAATTTCCCTGAAAAAAAAAATATGTTTAATGTAGGTACACACATATATGCCATATTATGATCGTAAACTGATTACTTATTAGTTATTACTTATTAGTAACTAGTAAGTACGCATATTATATTATTATGGAATTTAAAATAAAGTTAGGTACTTAGGTATATACCAGATATAATTAATAATACTATAGTGATATAATTATAGTTATTTTAATGAAATATATATTTTATGTTTTAAATTATATTTATTCTTTTTTTAATGCAAAGAATAATCGTATTTAGTCATTTGTGTAGAGTTGATTTAAATTTGAAATATATTAATGTGAGGGTGTAAAATATTCATTAAAATAATCATCTTTAATTTTATTATTATTTTTACTATTAACGAGCTTATAATTTTATGGGCCTTCGATAAGTCGATGAAGGTTTTATTGAACAAAATAAGAAAAAAAAAAATAACGAAATTGAGATTTCACTATTTCAGTATTTTATTGTAGACTCTAAATATATATATATATTATACACAAATACTTTTATACTCAAATGAAACGCATTTTTTAAGTTGTCTGACATTTTACACTCTTTTACGATTTACGAGTGGTAGGTATACCTGTATGGCTGTATATTATGCATAATATTATTCTAAATAATGATATTATATACTTATATGCGTTGACGACTGCACACGCGTTGTCCTTTCTTTGCCGAATGACAGATATGTGTTGTACCTACGATATTATAATTTTTATGATTAAGTTTTTTTCTCCTTTACACGTACACAATCAAATTGAATGCTGACGCACGTAGCCTGGGTATATTATGTATATAATATACGCCATATTGTTATGTAAATGTCCTAATATCTTTTTTGTTCGTGCGTTTTGTGCTCGCTGTAATCCCTTCAACCGCATTTCCAGTGACAAAATGTACCTATATACACATCACAATATACGTACGTGCATAATGATAATATTATTGTATGCGACTACGTCCACCCATAACCCGCATACACCCAGTCCAATGCATTCGAGGTCGACTTTTCACGTGCAGGGATTCGTGGCCGGTCGTCTCCGTTCCAGCAGCGTTAAGTGAGCACACAGAATCGCAGCCGGTATTATAGAGAGAGAGAGAGAGAAAGAATGAGAGAGAGAGTGAGAGAGAGAGACGACCACATAAATTATACTAAGTATTATTGTGTATATGTATAAGCGTATTTCGACGCGCACACATGTCCGCGGTTCTGCACGTGGGAATGTAAAATGTGTGGCGATGGCTGAAAAAACATTGACACGTTTTTCTCGTATAATATTATCGTGTATCGGGACGAAACTATATTATGTACTAATATTATCCTCCCCCGAACGAATGGAAATCTATAAAAATGCAACAACGCGCGTACGTTACGTTTTGGCCGTTATAATTATTATGATGCGATCATATTGCCTGCGTTAACGTTTTTCGCTCGTATACGAGATTACTACACATTTCCATCTCGTCGGTAAAGGTCATAGATCATATATTGTAGTGCGTTTATTTTATTATTATTTAAACCTCTTTTTTAAAATCTAATCTAGAAACTCATTTCACCGTAATCAATCTGAAACATTATGATTTTGAACGAATATTATGCTAATAAAAATAAGCGTAGGTATACGGAGCAGCTTCGCAACATAATAATTATTATTTGACACATTTTATGTAATCGAGTTTATGTGTTTAATGTTCATTAACAAATCAGTTCGAGCGTTATTTTGAATTATATTTTTATTAAAATATAAATCTATTAAAAAAAATTAAACAGTAATTAGTTCCGAACCATGATAATTATTTTTAAACTAGACCTGGAGTAGGGGAATTTATTTTCACCCTAATGAACGTCAACGCAATCTGTTAATGAGTTTCACATGACATTACTAATCATAATTTCTAACACTATTTATTATTATAAGAACGCATAATTTGGATTTAATTCTAACAAAGGATTGAAAAGTGGGTGTTATTTATTTAAGTTGCGTGTATTTTTATTTTAAAAATAATTATATTATTAATTTCTCGCCTAAGTTTATATTTTAATAAATTAAACCAATATAAATTACTAATTAAATTACTATAAATATTAATTAACATCTTTATTGTTGTTTATGAAAAGGTTATACAGATTAAAAACACTTCCATTGTTGTAAGCATAACAAGTACTTTTGTTATCTAAATTAGTGTTAAATTTTAATTAAGTGTTATTTAATTTAATGAGTGAGTTTGCAATTTATTATAATATTTTGTTGTTGTTGATATCGTTATTATTTGTCATCTATATCGAATATAAATGTTTATATTTTAATTTAATTAAACACATTTACAGAACGAAGAAGAGTTATTTAAAAACGTATTCAATTTATTTGACCATTACTTCCGGTTAAATCGTCATGTTAATTTTATCATTAATTTAATTCTAGACTGCACATTTATTCTATCGGTCAATTTGGCTTTGAAAACAAAAATAATGTACGGTATAAAAAAACCAGTTAATGAGGGATTCATTTTTAAATCCGCAGGATGAACCATCAGATAAAAACTAACCAAAAGATAAAAATAATAAAAATCTAATACGTTTAAAAATATCAGAGTTTTGACATCCACCGACCACAATAATATATTATGCAAATATAACACAATATCGTGTATTTTTATATTAAAATTCAAACCATATTTGTCTTTATAATAACAATAAAAATAATAATAACGAAACGTGTATCGTATACCAACGTCATTTTCTCCATAATGTGTCTTTTCCACGTGACAATAATATTATACTCATTTATTACAATATGTATATTATTATATGGCCCGTACTAGACGCGTATACTTTAATGTATGTGCCCCTGTCGTTTCCGGTCGTGCGACTCGGACATGTATTCTTTTTCACTTTTTCACTTGCGGTTCGATGATGAAATAAAAACTCAAATCCAAGGTCTGTACGATCGACACCGGTCGGGAAATTCGCAGACGCGGGAAAACGGCGTGAGAATTCGTTTATCGGTCAAGTCCTTGCAACGAGTATTCTGTGGCGGATATAAGAAAGGGAGGTGATAAGACTTCCCCCCTTGAGCCATTTTTTTTTTATTATCGAAATTCTAATGTTCTGTAATATTATTGTTAATACGATGGAAATACATGTAGGTTAATAAGGCTAAGATTTCTATGCATTAGCATATTTATTTTTATCCTCTAGTCCGCAAACACATATTGGTTGTCAGGTTATGTCCGCTGCAATTTGGTTTGTACTGAATTGAATAGAGCAATATTGTTTTCTTGCATAATATGTTTTATGTATTTTAATCCAAATACATATTATATTGTTGCATAATTAGAGTTTTTGAGAATTAATTTGAAAAAAAACGAATGTAAAATTAATCTGTAAATATAGATAACATTTATAATTTATATAAACTTTCTTGGTCGAGTAAAATATGAGATTTGATCTTAATAGGCTTCTGGAAATAAGTTACGATGCGTGTTTTCCGTATGGATACAACATCTTACATTTTTTAGTGACATGGTGTAATATTTATATAAACGATTTCGAAGAATAACTTAGGTTTCTAGTAAAGGTGCAAATTAAAGATAATTCGTTCAAGAATTTGCTAGTGAAGTTTTCAAATCGTACAATACGTAATTGTTGTACTTGCGATCAATTTGTATACAAAAACTATTTTAAAACTATTTACCTATAATGTTAAAAAGAATTAAAAATATTTTTGGTTGCATATTTTTGCATATAGTGCTACTATTTATTTACAATTTTCTTTAACAATATTATATTATAAACGATTGTCTCTAAAAGTCTAAGCTTGTAGAGGAGACAACAATTCTTATTAATGCATGTTTAAACATAATAGGTATGTATTTGTCTGTACTAAACTATTAACACGTCCGATATTGACTTCAATTAATACAGATTCAATTACCGACATAAAATACTACCTAATATATACTAATACAGTAGTATGAACAGTTAATGATTGCAAACAAATCCTATAGTCCTAAATACTATTATGAGCTAGAAAGTGTGTGCCGGCCATAGAATTTCTCCCCCCCAACACCAATCCGCACAGTAATAATAATTATTTATTTCTGTAATATCTGAAACTATGATAAATATTTTTTGAAAATCTCTAGCCCCCAACTCCTCTGGGTCGCTATTGCGGGTGGTTATACTACATACGGCGTGGACGTAGGACTACATACTTGTCGTAACATCGTCGATTTCCATACCATCACTCTGTATAACAGGAATTCCGCACACGTGTGTTTCTCCCGCGTCGCACATGCAATGACGTGTATAGATATGTATATAACAACTCACCACAATACCTATGCCTATATAATAATAATAATAATATATAAATCACAACGCGCCCTTTGCTGCTCGTTAAATATTATTATATGCGAGTGTAAGCAGAGTGCTACGTGTGAACGTATATATATATATATTACACTGTGAGTGTGTATGAGGCCAACTCAGCCAAGGTGTCCCATCTATCGCGCGGATGTCTTAAATCAACCGGTGCGCCGCCGCCGTCTTGGTAAAGTAAAGTTAATAGGCAAACAAACAACGGACGACAACGACCCGACGCTGGCCGACGTCCAAACGCGATCCGAAGTCGACGTTTCAATTATACATATATATATCATCATAACATTCTTATTAATACAGTCAGTATATTATTATTATATTATTGTTGTATAATATTATGTTAAATTATTTTGTATAAAATATAATAACCGCGAACACGGGCTGTAATACAACTGCAATTATTATAGTGCAACGTTTGTTTTGATATACAACGTCGGATTATCAACAGTATAATAATAATATTACATCGGCACAGACCACCGGTGACTTCTTTTCGTCCGGTGATTTTATATTATAATATCATACCGTTTTGGCGACGGCCTTCCACTGATATTATATTATATATTAATATATATATATATATATATATGTTTAATAATATTTCCTTATGCCACAAGACGCAAAACGGGTTTTTGTTCGTCGTCGCGGGGTGCATCGTATGCACGCACTCCGCGTCTCTTCCACCACACAAAATCGTTGTTGTTATTATTATTGTACACCAACATAATATTTTATTGTCCGCATTTGTGTGGGTCCGCGTGTGGGGGGTTGAATATTTTCAAATATTATTTTAACCGACTGCCGCGGGAACAAAACATTTATTCTTATACGTATACAAACTCGAATTTTTAAATAAATCACACGAGTTTCTAAGGATGAATTTATCATTAAATCAGTGACAGTTTCGAGCATCACATTTAAACAAGCGTGTGCGTTTGAACAGTACGATGTTTCGATGATTTAAAATCCAATTTTTTTTTTAACTTTATCCACCCAATCGTGTTTCAATCCAAACCAATTGCAGACACCTACAATAGTAAATGGATCGGACTACCCTTACAAATAATAATATGCAGCAGTCATAATACATTGCACACTATTGGACTGCTATGTATATACCATATACGACTGAAACTGTTTTTTGAACACTGAGCAGACGGGGTGAAGAATCGCACAAATCTATTATATCGCAGGTACGCCACTTACGACTTATATAATATGTACCTAGTTTAGGACTATAGGGTACCTAAATTAATGCTATATGATATAATATACATTACCTATATAACTCTCCAAATATATATAGGTTGGCTGTGGGTGACACGCGTATCCGAGTTTTGCAGAAATACAATAATGTAGTATGATTTATGATGCTATGGGTTACACAAGTTTATTATTCTTAAAATTTAATAGTGTCCTCGATTTAAATATTGATCATAGCATGTATAGTTAATTTGAAAAAAACGATGAGACGTCACGTGCGTCACTTAAGTTCTTACACGACATCGTATATTGATATGCCGCGATGTTCCACAGTATTATTCCAAATGATATTTCTAATTTTATGGATAGGTACTATACAGCACTATACCTAATATAGAGTATAATAAATAAATAGTTCTTTTTGTTAGTTTTTCCAATGATGGAATTTAAAATATTTTGCTCAACGAGAACACCGAATGTGTTACAGGCATGCATCCCTATTAAATGACAATCTAATTATATTATTATCGCACCGACGAAAAATATTAATTATTAAAATCACTGATTTTAGTTTGTTTGTATTAAAATAATTTATAAAAGCGTCATGTAACTGTAATATGGTCCAAAAATTATTTAAAGTGTTAGAATGTTGGATTGTTTGGCAAACGTCTCGCGCGCACATGCCAATTCATTATTTTTAATTCCAGAAAGTGTTAAGTGATTTTATACTTTTGACAAAAAATAATTATATTTTGGTGTATTTCAAGGACGACAAATTGAATTAATATTTTTTGTATAATTATTCGGTTATTTTAGTTAATTCAACAATTATTAATAACAAACCATAACATTAACGTTAAATAACCTACTATGACGAAACAAAAATAAATTGTTACTTACATAGTCATTCGTGATAAAAAAAATTCGTAGTATTCTTATTTTAGATCTATGTCTTATGATAATATATTATATCTTATAGACATTTTTAAACCATGTATTATAATTTAAATAATCTAATAATATTTTCAACAAAAAAGTACTATTTATGACTTTTTAATTGAGGTTAATTTTTAATAGTCATATGCTCATCATCGTCTCTACGAGTAACCGTTTAATTGATAAAACATTTTAATGACTTCAATATAGTGCCCTAACGGAATCCTTTATCATATTACTAGTTATAACACTATATAATAATCCTACCACTATTCTTCGTCTACCTACTCGATACATCCTACTTCTACTACCTACCACTTCCCATGACTACAACTCTACTATAAGTTACTACCAATTTACTAACACACCAATGACCATATAATAACGTTATTCTGCAGATATTCGTCACAGTCACATGTAAATATATTTTAAATGTCTAATCCTGAACGTTTAAAATTTCCAACATTTTCGTTGCTCCATTTCAAACCATGGTTCCCTTGAACACTCGACACTTAATATTTAATAGTTTTGTTTTCCCGTTAGGTGTCTACATTTTACGACGAGGAAACGTAGATCGTATATTATCCCACAGTGTTGTGGGGAAATGTAGACTATGATGTAGCGGTAGTACTATAATATCTAGACGACTACTATGGGTTATAGAACAATAACCAAAGTATACCGATTCGGGTAAATATACCTAGTGCATTTTTATTGTCGTTTGTCGTCCGTCTGCCGCACTATAATAAAATATGTGCCCTTATAATGATTAGGCAACCGACTCTCGCTGTTTACGAATTATTACGGGAAACGGAAGAACGCTATACACAGTGTAAAAAAACGGATATCGGCGTTGGTTGGTTTACGCGTACACCTAGAAAAATAAATTAAATACAGACTAACATATTTATACAATATTATTCGACGGGACTTGCATGGGTAACGAACCGAATTCCTCGTTGTTTGTCGGACACGCACGCACACTGGCTGATACCGTCGCCGTCGTCCATAAACTAGCATTAAAAAAAATGACATTCGTATTATTATAATACATGTATATTATATTGTATATAATATCTACCGATTGTGTTATTGTTTTTACTATTATTATTATTATTATTATTATTTTAGTCGTTCAAACGCATTTGTCTTTGGGTTTTGTATTTTTGTATTTATTTATTTTTCATTATTCAACACGCCGCCCGCCGCACATAATACACGATACACGAATAATATATAATACTCACGTATACTCCCCCACAGAGAATAGAACGTTGAATTATGCATTTTCTAGGTACCTATGGTACCCATGTGTGAGCGGGTATATGACGTTACACGGAGAAACGAATGGGGTTGTTATTTCGATGAAAATTAAACAATAATTCATAAGATGCGTGTAAAAAGTTTTTACTGACGGAAATTATGAAAAAAATAATAAAAATGAACAGTTGAATAAAAAAATATAGAAAAAGACAAAAAAAATCAATAATGTCGAAAAACACAAAATAGAATTGTTTCAATATTGAATTTATTAGTATATCTAATTCAAACGTATAGTGTTGTGGAGGCTATGACATCTACTACCTATATAGTAAACAAAAAATAATGAATTTTTCTACCAGTTCACAACTTTGATAATAATATTGTTATATTATTTCGGTGCGTACCACGTATAACATATAATACTTGGGTTCGAGTATTTTTGTCCGTACGCTCCATGTTCCGGCGTGTGACGGGTTAATTGAAACGTCGAAAAGCAAACGGCCCGCGGCGGCGGCGCAGGATCTACGGACGTGTTGTATTATAGTGACTATTAAATATAGTCAACGGCATAAGTGAAAACCAAACGCCGCCACTTAAGATACGATATCCGCCCGTTAAACCATGCCCGGCGTACCATTTGAGGAGGGGGTACAGGGTGTATTTTTACATTAACTACTTTGTAATACTCAATATTAAATAGATAACCTTTCAACCTCATACACACATGCATAAAATACAATATGTATTAATTACTACGACGAAGAAAAAATATCCTGACGATGAAAAAAATTGGTCCACTTAAATGCGGACACCTTTATAAAAACACACTCTATGGCACCACTGTTGGACGTATAGTCGAATTTGGCATTTGCTGGTCGTGCACGACTGTGGTAATAATATTTTTTTACTAAGTAAATATAATATTCTGTTATTATATTTATGCATTATTGTTGTGCATATTAAAATATGTCGACGATATTGAACCGAAACCATTCTTCTAGTCGAATAAAAACAAGAAAAAGTTTTATAAGGTCAGTATACACGATGTACCTACAAATGTCTCGTGTGGCTGCTACATGTATACTAATATAATAATTCCTAAATATATGCCGAACGACCATTTTGTGATTTTAGTCACTTACCGCCAGATAGTATATTTTTTTATACCCGATGGTATAGTGTTGGCCTATACGCGTTACATCAAAGTAACGTGTAAGGAATAATATTTTAAAATATTATTATATTATAGGCACTTCATATTTCCCTTTCGCACGTATAACACGTGACTTATACATTACATACATTTACATCCTTCTATCGTTTCTCCGACTACCCGTGTTCATCCGGTAAAATATATTTGAAGACTCAATGTGACATTTCACATAATGTAATATTATGTTGTTCAGATGGTCTACCTATCTATGGTATATGGTAGTTATACCATATACGTATATTATAGACATATTATATTATAAAGGTTTGGTGGAACCATTGGAACCTGCCGCGGCACTACGTATAGTCCAGGACAGACGTATAAAAACGAAAATTATAAATACTTTATTAGCTATTAAAATTCAAGATCCTCGATAAATATTCGTATAATTGAGGAATTCGAAAAAAATATAATTACATTTCAAAACGACCAAATATCAGTTTGTAAAATCGCATTTTTATTACGTAAATAAATTTGGACGTTTGAAATCTTCAAACTAATTTTTATTGCGTATAAATTATAATGAAATAAAAATAAACATGTTTTCTCAGAAAACAATATTTCATAATAACATAATATATACGTATTATATATGCGTTATAATATATGTGAAATTCCTTAGAATTTTTTGGACCCTCGCTTATAAAATATATACACGACTATATAACCAGATGTGACACATATAATTCTCTTGACATTAATTCACTAATATTTTACTGTTTCAAGATTAAACTAGAGATGTTCATTAATTACGTCCAATATCTCCTGTCAGCTCTATGTATCAGAAAAACAAATTCAAGCTGTGCTCACTGTGAGAAATCATATTAAATCTCACCATAAAACCATCAAGTGAAAATAAATATAATATAGTAGCACCAGAAACATTAACATTTTGATGAATTGTGCATGCGTTAAAAAATATATTTCATATAATTACCTCGTATTTTATGAATTATGATTATTTTAAGATATAATAGGAAGAACATATTTAAATATTTTATTTATTATTTATTTAAAAATAATTTCATACTAAAATAAAATATTAATAAGAAATATTTCTTTTAATTGTCGTTTTAGAAATATACTTAATAAAACATATTTTAAACACATCAAATGAGAAAAAACGAGGTACGATTTTTACTAGATATTCAATAAATTTTAAAAGGAATGTTCATTTTATCTTCATATATATCAACTATCAAGTATACGTCACTATCTTAAGTTATGGTTTTATAAAACATCTGCCATCAGGATTATAAATTTATAACTTTATGTTATTTTATGAATTCTGATAACAATCTACCTATCATAAAATAATATTATTTGATAAGTACGGAATAATCGCGTCTAGCTATCTTTATATTATATGTTCATTATAATGTTGATTTATGTAATGTAGAAATTAAATTAAAACATTTTTAAATGTGGAATAATATGTATATTAGTATAAAATAGTTTCATCTTGTATTCAGATTCATATTATTATTATTATCTTTTTCAGTTGGCTGTTTTACAAGAATACCCAAAAGACAAAATAGCTGGACGGATAACCGATTTTTATAATCATTGTTCCTCAAAAAATGTGAGTATATATTTCTATATTCGGTTTTATATATTAAAAAATATATTAAATATAATTATCAGAATAAAAATTTGCAGAAAGTAAAATTGAAAAAATAACATAATATTATAGAGATAATATAGTTTGATACTCATGTTTGGTACCAATACATTTTATTTTAAACAATCATTTAGAAAGTTTTCAAATCGAAAAATTCGTACACAAATAACGACATGGCAATATATCATCCGTTTCCGTTGAATAATAATAAAAAATCATGTAAATAACGAATATATTTTAAAGTGAAAATACCGCAGCGGTGTAGCGTACTTTTATCTGATGTTCCGTCGAGTTTCGGTCGGTGTGCAGCGGGGAACGATGATGTCTCCGTATTTAAACCAGTTGTCGTGTTTAGAGGTAAAAAAAAAAAAACTACAGGATATTTTCCCTATAAACGAATATTGAGATTTGAATAAAGACAAAATAAAAAAAAAAAACAAACAAACAAAAATGGAAAACTGGTTGTAAAAAAATAATAATAATAATAATACAATTTCGCCTCCGAATTGACGACAACAATATTGTAATAATAATATGTCGTCGCGCGATTTAACCGTTGGTGTTTACACGTTACACGCCCACGCTGGGACCATATTATTATACACATAATATGTATAGAACCATATTATATAGATACCTACTCTACTGTAAATAATATAATATTGGAGTCATTTCGGATAAATCGCGTTCCAGACACACTCGCACGCACAACACGCCACGTGTGTGTAATCCGACCCGACTCTTGGGGTGCATACCTCCTACACATGGTCCGTTTAATCCGACACCGGTGTGCGCATATCCATAGTATACGTGTATAATATACGCACGTATAATCCGCAGGCAGGATCTGGCTCGTTTTCTGAAATGTGTCTTTTCTTGTCCCTCTTCGGCGTCTGTCGTGCGTGTAATGCGCGCGTTCGATACGAGCACACCAAAATAAATTGAATATTATACTATAACATAACAATTTTATACGTATACCTACGATACGCACTTCCCGGCCGCGAAAAAAATGAGAAGACTATATTGTTATCATTATATACAGTATATTTTTCTTTAACAATGAATTTATTCAAATTTCGAATTTTAGAATGTGTAACTTAACTATTAATAGGAACACATCATTTTTAAACACATACATTATTTTATACCATTTATACCTGTGGCGACTTATTTTTTTCAAATGAGAGTCGCCCTCTTAGATTCTGAGTGATAGTACCTACCTATATATATGTATTGATTTTACAATGATGAGTTTTGTGTGTGTGTGTGTAAGTTAGGTATGTACACGAAATATAATTCAAAAATGATTTTCGACTTTGATTTATGATTGAAAGTTGGATCTAGTTGGTAGGTACTTATAAAAGGTGAAAAGTATTTTTCAAAAGCGTCATGAAAAAGAATTAAGAAAACCGGGAATTTTTAAGTAAAACCAGTTTCCGAAAAAAACTATTGGTTTTTTGGTGTAACTCAAAAGTAAATAACTGTAGATATGTACAAGGTACTTGACATTTTTACCAAACGTTTATATTATTATCTTCTAAACATTATAACATTTTCAAAATATTTTGACGTTTATAACATGTTGAGCTATTTATAAACATTTTAAATTTTTATTATTTTTTTTAGTTCATCAAAAATGTATACACACTTTTGTTTGATCAAAAAGTTATAAAATATAATATAAAGTTCCCCTCATAAGTTATTATTATAAGGATTTAAATAATAAAGATACATAATATAAGCACAATTCTTTTTTAAGTTCAAATTCGGACGAAATTAGATATTTAAACTAAGAATAACGATCTTAGTTATTTTATCGTCATTTAAAAATATTATTCGTGATACTTGAAAGTTTAAAGTGTATTATCATATTTTTTACACACAAAGACATTTTCAAACGCAAAATACCCAAAACATGGCTGACAAACCGTCTTCTTTCAGAATCGTTTTTCATATGCAATGAGTTATCATTAAATTCAAATTTAACACATTAATTACAGTAACTCAATCGTCACCTACTGTACTTTAAATTGTCAATCAGATGACTTTTTGAAAATGCTAATGTATCTAAATAGAAATTCGAAATAGTTGATGAGTTATTTAACTTTGTGTGTTAAGGTAAGTAAAATCGGTATACGTCCATGAAATGGGTTTGGAAGAACACGGGGCTATAACAATTTGAAAATGTTATTAATTAATATTAATCCATCAAAATTTTATAATTTGTAAAAATGGCTGAACATAATTAATATTGAATCCAATATTCCATATGCTTTATAGTTTTGAAAAACCATTTGGAAGGACTATTATCCTTATTAATATAATATGCGTTTTAATAACTCAGAAACTACCGGTTTAAATTTGTATTGAGATACCTACGACCTACCTACATCAGCATTTTCAAAAAAATGATCGTCTTAATAATTTACATAAGAATGGATGGTTCTCGTTTGAAAAAAAAAGTTCGTATCGGCACTTCTTATACGGCATGAAAACATCTACGAACCTAATTGAAAATATGGTCCCTGAATAAACTTATAAATTACAAGAATTTAAATTTGAATAAATTCTTTAATATGGAAAAGAATGAGGGTGAGTATGCTCGCAGGTGGTAATGTCTTGTAAAACGATTTTTTTCTCTCTTTCTCGAGCCCCCCGAACTGGCCACAATGCGCGCCCACACACACACACACACACACACACATGCATACAAATATACATGTATACGTAATATATACTTGGCGTATATATATATATGTAAATATGTGTTTATATAAGTACGCCGGGCATGAGCGGTATACGCGACGTGATAAATCGACTCGACTGCCACACACGCGCACCGGGCGCCCGCAATCTTGATGACCACTTATCCTTGTCACCGGTGTCGTGATTTAAAACAACACTATATAGGCTACCTATATCGTAAACACTGCACACCGGCGTATAAATATATATTAAAATATATGTGCGTCCATACGTATATAACCCGTGTGTATTTTATGCTCATGATGCCGTCTGGTGCGCACGAGTTATGGTGTATCGGCGAGCGAGAGAGAGAGAGAAAAAGTGAGTGAGTGAGTGAGTGAGTGAGTGTGGTGATATCAACACGAGAAACGACGCGCAACTATCATAAAATTAAAAACCGCGGGAGTCCGTCTGGTTCTCACGACGAGCGCCTCCGCACGGACGATGCGATCGTAGGTAATAGATATATATACGACGTCTTATATCCTCATCAAAATATTCATCGCCGGATGACCAGTTCATAATATTATTATATTATTATAACATGTTCTCTATACGGCCATTATCTACGCAATATTAATATTTTATGTTCTCTATCAAAATCAACATTCGGAAACGCTAATAAAAAATATCTATATAATACGTACAGGCTGTGATGCTTAACGCGAAGGACAGCACGTTTGCACCGTCTATTACCGAATCAAAGACTATAATATATAATATTTATGTATAGCTGGTGTATACCAAAATAAAAGACTACAGGGGCGTCATTTGGGGGGGTGCAGGGTGTACATTTGCACCAACATTTTTTATAAACGCCTTCTTTGGCCTGCCAACAATAAATATAAGCGCCGATATACCTAAGTGTTATATATTAATATATTATCTATATTTTATATTTTTTCAGTATTTAAAAAAAATAATAAATATTATAGGTACTAATGGGTTTTATTTCCAAAAATGATCGATGTGGTTGTGTGGTTATATCATAGACATAATATAATTATGTCTATGGGTTGTATTATATATTTTTTATTCTCTACCATGATATTATTACCATCGAATATATAAATACGTATAAATATCTGTGGGTATAATATTATGCTGGTATAGATTTCTCATCACGCTCCGGTATCTCCCTACTCGTTATAATAAGAAAACAACATGATATATAATTCCCATCAAAAGGGAAAAAATTGTCTAAAAATAGCAACCACAGAATATTATTTGTTTACATTTTTAACCTTGTCACTTACTTTCTACGGTAGAAATGGTATTCTATAGTAGAAATTCTACCACCAATTTTAGTTTTAGTTAGTACGTCGAGAGTACGATTGTTCTAGTCGTGATCGTGAAAGAAGTGAAATACTTAATATTATACAACCCGACAACCGCCAAGTGTCAGTATTTTAGTCCGTTTAGTGGTTTCAGTTTCTATAATATATTAATGTTATATTTTTGTTTTTATAAATATTTATTCAACTGATTTTTTTCTTCACTTAAGAGAGTCAAGTCTTATATTAGATCAACCATGGGAGATGAGCGCTTAAGTGACTTATTAGTGGTTAGTGTGGAGAAAGAAGAGGCCAATAAAATTAATCTAAATGATGCTGTAGATTTATTTTCAAAGTTGAAAAATCGAAGATATCCACTAATGTAATATAATATGTATTAAGTAATTATTGCTTTATGATAATAAATGTTTTTATTTGTGTAACTAAATGATTTGTTATTAAATTGAATTTAAGTTGTTAATTTAAAATTAGATGTGGAAAAATTTATAAAATATGTATTAAGTATGTTGTGCCATTTTGAACAAGGTAACCCATAAAACAAATTTCAGGTTTAGGCGTTTAGCTATATTATTTATTTTGAGTGTGCAGGGAGAAAAAATTTATAGGTTAGGTTCGATTAAGTACTATTAAGGTGCTTTATATTCATAAATTTGCTTACCAAATACAACTGGCATCCACAATATAATATAAACTTAATACTTATTAAAAGTACCTACACATAGTTCTTCAAAAATAGTAATAATATTGTGATGTTTTCATACTAATATAAGTGACTTATTAAATACATTTTACAAATATTCTACAGTTTTTGTCCCCACTAGACCCCCCCCCCATCCCCCCAAAAAAAAGTATTCTATGTGGCCTGGTAACAATTTGAATGGCCTGCAAACATTTTCGCACCAACAAAAAAAAAGTTGAAATGACGCCCCTGAAAGACTAATCCCCAGGTGTGGAGAGGTATTAAAAGAAACGACAAAATCGGCGCTCTCCAAGCCCTAAGGGTAGTTTAAAAACGTTTCCCTACTATTATGACAAAACGTACTTATTCTTATCGAGTGGAGTTATTTATGATGGGAGGTCATGACATTTTATAAATAGTCTTACGCTAACATGGACCGCGGTACAACAGTTATCGTACGACCGTGGGTTATTGAAACTACATAGGGAAAATTCGGGCAATTTTTAACTTATATAACTCGTATAGGGAACGTATTGGATAAGCAAATACAATAGAATCGTATAGAGTGTTTTGCTGCAGTAAGCGTAGGTAAATACTATAATATTGCATGTCTATATTATTATTATTACAGCGAGTAATGAGTATATATATATCCTACCCCCGCCCTGTCAGCTGTCAAGCGGCGGCGTCAATCACGCCGTCGTTGTTTTCTACACCTGCAAACTATACACAATATAATAATAATAATATAATGTGTATTCGAGTATTTCTTTCTCTTCGAACATTTCTGCAAATCCGTCCGTTTGTGCATCCCGTTACGTTCGCTTTTTTTTTTTTTGCGATTTCACCTCCGACAGCCGCGAATCAATGGACGAACGCCGCGCTCTCGTATTCGACGTGCTATATCGATGTACAATATACAATAATACAATACCATAATATTATAATATATTATAACTGGCAGCAATAATGGAACGTATTCACCATTCACGTCACTATATCGTTGCTCTTGACGACGACTGCTGCAATTGTAGGTATCGCCTATTATTATTATCATTTTACACACAAACGATTTTCGCCCTACATAATATTATATATATATATATATATATATATTGTATTTCAGCGCTCACCTACTCGTCGGATTGCACTGAGCGCAGGACCATCGATAAACCGTCCGCCAGACACTTTACACCACATCACTATATGGGTGAAGATTACGATCTATACCCACAACCCACATAATATAATAATGTATACGTCCCACGAATCACTGTGACATTACTTTGAATACCACCGCCGCAGCCGCGTAATACGAAACCTATGGTCGTTTACTTGACGCCAAAAAAATCGTTCTTAGTGATGTATACATATCGTTACACTGTTGCCGCAACGGTTTGGATGGGAGTTTGATATTATTTGGAAAAAAAAAAAACAATAAACGGCGTAGGTGTACCTACTTACGCGTTTCTCCCGCCCGTTTTGGAGACGCTATTAAAACAGGTAGGTAGGTAGGTACACAACTAACAAACGTCGCGGGACATGTAATAAAATTAAGTAGGTACCGTGCCGTAAAATAACTCTCAGCGGGACGTTTGGGGTTAGGCCCGCCAGACGCGCGCTTCACGTCGGTCTGGTGTACGTTATGAGGAGTCCGCGGGAGGGGTACACCTTCTGCAGCGGGGCATGTCGACATCGTAATTCATTAATCTACCTCAAAAAAAGTTCCGTGCCCGTGATAGTAATCTATAGGCCCTTCAGTACGCGAAAAAAAATAAATACCTTCTTGGGACAGTGGCGATAAATATGTTTGATTTATTAACGAGATACCACTATATACACCGACACCCGTACACACGGTTATGTATATTATGTGAATAGTATAGTTACCTATTCTACCAGGCAAGAAGAGGGGGGGACATCGGGTATGCCACTGCCAGTGTTTTCAAAACAAACATTTCCGATTTATTATATCATTATTATTATTATTATTATTATTATCGCGCCATGGGTGATATTATAAGATTTTGTACTAACGATAATATACGCAGCAGATATAATAATAATATACGTATAACCTTTTGTCGTTTCGATGTCCTGCGTTCCTTGTTTTTTATAATTTTATATATGATATATTTTCTCATCTGACCGGCGAAAACCCACGCCAGTGAATTATATCCACGCAATAAAATGTGTCGTCTGGAAGACCTGATTTTTAAAAATTTTAATACTACCTGTAAAACGTGTGTTTTAAAACATCTCGATGGCCATAATATAATAATATAATATTATACGACCTTTTTATAAAATTATATAAGAGATAAAATAAAATATAATAATGTAATGTGTGAATCTTCCCGAATCGTATTCGTGTAGCGGAAAAATAATATAACGGTGACATCCCACCCTCCCCCTCCGACAAACCATTGAAATGTTCGATGAGAACGTTTATTACAATAGATATACCTATACAGTTATGTACATGGTACCTACTAGATGTATAATAATACATTAATACGCGATAATGGATTAAACGAAAATAGTGGGTAGGCACGTGTTTTTTTATGGTCAATAAATTAAAAGGAGCCGTGTGGTGAATATACATACAATACTCGTAAATACACTTCCGTATTTTATATGATCGCTCAATAACAGCCGATAAGCAGTGTATTATTATTTATTTCGTTTATAAATGACATTCAATGTCTGTACATTTATTAATATTACTATGTGTAAAATGTGTGCACAATGCTTGTGTATACATTGCTATTATAGGTACAAACATTTCCAACGAATGTTTAATAATCATATTTTTTTTTTATTTTTAATTGTGTTTTATCACTTGCAGACAGTTTTATCGTAGCTGTGTCGTTTTACTTATGATGATTAGTTTCTTTTAATTTTGTCTCGATTGTGTATTGTGCGTATTATAGACACTGACTATTTAATTTTAAATTTTAGAACTAACTGCATACAATATTTACTTATTATACTTCCTTACATTAATAATACCCGTATGTAGGTACCTATATAATTATTATTTTTAGGTATTCATTTAAATAACTATTTCGTTTAACACCTTATTATTATGAATGTTATTGCATTCTAATAGCAAAAAAATGTTTTCAAAGATATTACATAAACATGTTAAAATAAACTTTTATTATTTTCTTACCTATACACGTGTAAATTTCAGTTAAAAAATAAAATTTAATTAAAAAAAGCAAAACAAAGAAGAGTGATATTTATAATTATTTGTTATGATGTATAATATATTATATTATATATACGACCTAATGAATTCCGACGTACGATACCCGATCCTTTATTTCGTTTCTGGGTAAACTGTATATATAGTCGTCCTTAGACCCTTAACAAAAAAAACTAATAATAATAATAATAAAAAAATAAATACAAAAAACAAATCCCAGGACCACTTCGGCAGACAGGCGGCGGAGGATTATCCGAGTGAGTCCACCACCTCGTTCGGACATCTGTTATTTATTATTTGTTCGTCATATTCCTTCAAGATATTTTATAATATATGAGTTTATGACCCTATCCCACACACTTGGGACAAGTATATACTATCTATATTATAAAATAAGTACGAGTAAGCCGATATTCCCTTCGAGTATTGCAGCAGATATCTACAATCTACCTAAATCAGGATTTCTATTGGTTTGCGCCTTCTACAAAAATTGTAATTAAATATGTATAGTTTGCCCTGTAGATAGGGTACGTACATTAATTTTAACTCGAGACAGCTCCGATAAGCTCTGATAATGCTCCCAAATTCCCAAAAGATAACGTTATCGAAAATAACACAGCTGCTAGCATATTATATTCATACAAACAATTTTGATGGTACGATAATACTATAACAGTGCCATCCAATGAATGTTTTATTATAAAAATAATTTTGATTTTTAAAAATTGGTAAATTTGTAAATTGAAATTGACGTGTAAAACTGGGGCACCACTATTACCAGTCACCGCTCCAGATTCTCGTAGTCTATAGTCGACATAATACTATGCTCCCAAATATATGGCAATTGGTACCTAAATAGTATGATGAAATGTATATTATTAATTATTGTACGTAATGTATATTAATCGCACGTTTGTATTTTTTGTTCTCAGGTCCGGCACGTCGAATGGTGTATGTCGTCTTCGGCTCAAGGTAAATCGAACGTATATAATGAGGGTAATAAATAAAAACAGTGAAAAAGGTCTTAACATTGGAACATTATACACATGAAATTATTATATTATAAATATGAACATGCGTAGTTTTACACTAAATATGCAAAACTATGGTGATATTTATCTATGAAGATTGCTATTTATTTAAATAGGATGTAGTCGATGTAGACAAGGAAAACATTAAAACAGTTTAAAAAAAAACTTATAAACTAATTTATAGAAAAATTAATTGCTTTTTTCTTCAGATTTTAAATTGTACTTGATTTGTTGAATTTGTATCTCCGTTAAAAAAAACCTGAAATCGTCCTTTATTTATTCATATAAATATTCACGTAAAAATATGCTTAAATGTCTGCGATTAAAATCTATATATACTTGCAGTGATAAAACCGGATTTCCTAACGAATTTATAAAGTCATATTAGTGAAGTCAGGCCTAACTTGTACATAATGTATAATATTATTATGCTACACTTCAGCTACACCACACCATCGTACCCAAATTATAAGTATTAAACATAAACATATATAGTAATAAAGTAAACGCGTGACGTTGTACAATACCCTCGAAGTATAGGTATGTAACCTATACGTTATTACCGGGATTTATATTTAATACACATAATTTGTAACTTGTAAGTATTAGTTTAACATAGGTATTAAAAAGATTCTAAGCTTTAAATCATTCTTTAAATTTATTACAAATAGTACAAACAATACAGGTAGGCACGATAAAAATATTAAAATAATGAAATGTAAATACGATCATAATTAGATGATAGATATTAACTATTAAGATATACGTATAATATAGCAATGTGGTATTTTAGTCATTAGTCGTATCGATATGACGATATTACGTTTCTAATTAAATAGGTGGTCGTGAGTGATTATTTTCAAAATCGCACTGCAGAGCAAATAATAGTATCGTTAATTAAACAAGGTTTGCACGCGCCTCATCGAATATGGTTGCATGATTAAAGTCTTGCGTGGGAGGCACCTTACCTTAGTATACAATAGTATTATAATATAAATGAAAAGAGAGCCCAATTCGTTAAAAATTAATACATTTATGAATAAATATATTATGGTACGTTATAAAATTATAATATAACATAAGCGCTGATATAAAATTTACCTTTAGAAGTACTGCTATAATAATGCATGATTATAACAAAATTGAACTAAACAATTTAGATGTTAGATTAAAATATTTCATTAGAAATCAAATATAAATACGTATGTAAAAACTCAAATAATTATATAAAGGTTATTACCTTTAGGTACCTATGTATATGTATTTACCATTCCAAAAAATATATTGTACCATGCTCAAGTTTTCAAGCACCATTTTCATTGCTCAAAATCGATATCGTAGCATTCTGAACATTTATGCAATTGTTTCAATGATGACATTTTTCAATCAATCGAAATAAATCGATTAATTACGGGTCTTCAATACGATATCATGTACATTTTCACTATAAATGTAAATTTATTATGTATCAGTCATGTAATCATATTATATCCATTGTAATTCTGACCTAAAATGTTTTACTTTTGTATTTATAATATCAGCACATGCCATTTCCCTTATAAAAATGAATATTTTTTTGTTCGTAAAACAGAATGTACGAAACACTGTCGTTATTGTTCTCATTATGATGTAGCATAACCTACGGGACGGATTGTAGGAATAGTTTGTTACTAACAATGTCTATGACAATTAAACAATGTGACGTATTGTGTTTTAATTATTTAAAAAATCTGACAGTCCATCGAGTCTACCATAACCGGGCTCTAATGTGTTTGTCAAATTGACAAGTTTGGCGGTTTTATCGTTTACAATCGTAAAGATCTAACATCGGAAATAAAACTATTAACAGGGCCAAAAACCTAGAATATTATTAGAGCTTCTAAAAAATATAATATAATTTAATGCCTGCTTCTTGTTATCTCGTTTTGACATTTATATGTACACCTACCTATATATAATGTACCTACGTATTATAATAGTGGGTGAGTAGGGGGTAGGGGGGTATCAATTTGTGTTATAAATTATAAAAATAACTACAAAATATCGATCAAAACCCGCATTTAGTAAATAAATAATATCAAACGTTTTCCTCCTCACTTATAAAGGTACAAAATTAAAACTGACTGGGAATAAGCGTGATTTTTTTTTTGTTAATTTTATTTAAATTAAAATTAAATTTGTTATAACTGTTATTTTAATTAGATAGGTATGTTTATTTGTTTTCTCTGGCGTTCCTTCTACTAATTTATTTTGATATTTTAATATTTTATGCCAATCTGTTTTAAAAATTCCAAACGATTCATGGATTTGTTATATAAATGGGATTTGTGGCCAACATTTGTCTTAATAATGAAAATTATACAAAAACACGTATCTTCGCTGGATATAAATAACATTTTTTTTAATGAACTTAATTTCAAGTTTGATTTTGATTCTATTCATAATTTTATAGTGTTGTTTTAAAGACCAAGTATACATGTTATATAACCATGTAATATAATCCATCTCGAATTACCCGTTTAACTAAAATGTTTTCACTTTCTTTCTGCTCTACTCAGACTACTAATAATATTTCGAAACTAATGAACCTCTATATTATGAAAAACCACCTTTTTTACATTGTCATTAGGTTAAATCTTCTTTCTTTTTTTTAAAAAAATTATTGTCTTTTGTATTTAATTTAATCTGCACTTTACACTGTACCTATAGTTTAAGAGTCTTTATTTTGTATGTAAAATTATTTATTATTGAACATAGTAAAATGACTTTGTAAAATTACACTATGATATCTGTATGCTAGTTGTGGACTCGGAACTGTTTATTGTATATAAATAATTAAATAAATAAATCATATGTTTGTACCTAACGAACGTTTGATGATGGTGTCCGCAGATACCGAGATAAAGTGGCTGGACGCGGCTAGGAAGTGCTGTGACGTGGCCAGATCGGACGGCTGCCAACTGTCCTGTTTGGACCAGAACGCTGGGTCCCGGTCGGTACACAGAGACTGCCAAGACGAAGCGGATTTCTTCAATTGCCTGCAACACCAACAGGTAAACCACAGCGTGTTACTTACTGAGCGTCACTTCGTTTACCTTTTTTTTTTTTTTAACACGAATATCTATATGCAAATTGTGTTGAGTATTCCAAGCAAATGTCCCGGAACACACACACACACATATTATTAAGTATAGTGTACGTATATTATGTACGATGCTTATTAAAAACTGTATGTGTTAAGAAAATTAGTCATTTTAGTGATAATTAATGATGGTTCGAAGTAGGTACTCATGATAAATATTTTATATTTACAAAATCATTTTGATGTACATATAGAACAGGTATCATTGTTACGTATTACTACACGAAATATTAAGGAAACTTTATTGTTTTTTATCTTAAAACAGAAGTTTGATTTCTTTCGTTATAATATGTGTAATATATACAGATTAACATTGAAATTATACAATATTTGTTTTCAAACGAGCCAAAATTTGTGATAAATTTAATAAATTCTTCTTAACTAGTTCATATAAATTATGTAAAAGTTATAAATAGGGCTGAACATGCAATGCACTAATGTTTTTTTATTTGCGAAATACCATGCGCACTTATGCATTAAACACAAAAAAGTAAATACTCTAAAATATGCAAAAATACTAGCTTTAAAATATTCATAAAAATGTGTGACACTAAGCAAAATTAGTTTATTTTAAACACATCAAGTTCACTGCTCTGCCAGTCGTTAGACGTATACCTACTTAAACGTAAACATTTTGATAGCATTTTTATAATCACAAAATTAATATGATGAAATAACTATTCATAAAATGTATAAAAAAAATGTGCTTTTAACATAATATAGTTTACTAGATTTACACAATTACACGTCATATTATACGTCTTATCGTTTTAACTATCGAATTCAATTTATTATTATTGTTTTAATTGTCATAGGTAGGTATAAGTATAGCTGGTACCTGTTATTATGAAACCTTCCGCGGTGAGGCTCTATAGATAGTATTTCAGCATAAATGTAGACGTGTATTAATTATTATGGTTTAATGTCGAAGGTTCGATAAAAAATCATCGCGAATATCTTCATTATATATAGCTACGCTAATACGGTGGGTCCAGTATTGAGAGTTATAATTTATGTAGGTACGCAATTAAAAAAGAGGGTAGACGAGAAGATTTCACGCGTTCGAAAGCGATATTTGTCGCCGACGATCTTCAGATTACCACCGTGGTCGAAAAATAAAATATATCACTGCGTCTGCTCGTCGACCTGTTGGTACTTCTTTTTTTTATGTGCCTCACGAGTTTTTGTTACTGCCATAAACAACTCCGTTCGACAATGATGTCGTGTTCGACGGCGGTTTATCGTTTTCGTCGTGCAAACTTATAATAAACATCAAAGTGTCCCTATCGTTTCATACATACAGAAGTGGCAGACTGCATCAATTCGGACAGACATTATAATATAATATTCCTTATGGATTCCGCAGAACGAAAAACGGTTGTTATTGATTCTCGACCAATGCATTTTAATATCGATGCGCGTTTTTCTACCTTTCGTATAATAGCACTTTTAAAAGTTTTACTTTCACAACGTGTTTACCATAAGTACAAATGACCCTTATGAGCTTGTAAATTTAAGAATTAGTAACAATGGAAATTCACTAACTTTTAACTTGTATACATAAATACATTTAACTATTAACCACTAATTAATATGAAATTACAAGTCACATATTATGTTGGTAAATGTCAACCCATATTAAGAGTTAAATTTACAACTCATCAAGGTAATGACCTACTAATAATTTTAGACATCAAATAGGTAAATAAATTTAACTTCACTATGATTATAAATTTACAAGTAATGTGTCGTAAATTTAAGCACATATTGTTTATTATTGTGTGTTGTAAATGTACACAAACATTTTTGTACAGTGCATATACGCGTGTTATGTGCACGTAATTTTAAAACTAAAGTATAGACAAATTGTGGTCTTGCATTATTCGACGCTTCGTGCATATTATATTTTAATTACTATATTATAAGGATTCCCAAACCCAATATTTTAGAATAAATAAACTTTACTATTTATACAAACATGAAACAATATATTATACAATACGAGAGCGAATTTTATTGTATAAAAGTAAATGTTTTCACATTCCTTAAAATTTATGTCAAAATAACCTCAACGATTTAACGGGATTTTTATTTCGGTACATGGCGTTGTAGAGCGTCTCAATAATCACACATGGTTCATTACGTTGACGGAGAAGTATAAGTATATACAGAGTGACCAAAATTTATATCCCATGAAAAAATATTCTATTCGATATTAATTGTCATTAAAAAGCAAACGTACTAGTTGAATGCTGATGTATGCTTACATTCTTACACCGTACTTCCGTGTCTCAACCAATCGTACGATAAACTATAGGTAATTATATTTTTCTATCAAAATATGACGAGTTCCTCGATCAAGTACTTAATTAATTTCATTCAACTAGTTGACACACTCACGAACAAACAATGAAACAAATCAAATTCGTAGCTTCATTGGTATAAAATATGCAGCAGATAGTATAGGTCCCCGAGCCACATTCCAACTTCACAAACATTCTCCAGAAAATCGTATTTGGATCATTTTCTAAAAACAACTACAATTTAATATTATGATAGCAGCTAGTACGGATTTGAACCGATATTCAACGAAACGTAATATAAATTATAATAGTTACCGATGAAATATTAAGGTTTCTGGTCACGGATATCACCCTGTGAGTGCGCACATGAGTTATATACTATACATAGATGTAAGAATCCGGCAGGATGTCTCACCGCGTTTTCCTTTCGCCATGCTCCTATACTTTAAAACTTACGTAACAATTTTCATAACCAATAGAAATCATATTCATTCAATAGGACATCTCAAAATGTCAACCAACTTAAATTTGTTTTCAGTTGAGACACAAATATTTAAAATCGTACCAATAACCGTCGACCACTATAATACATTAAAGTGTTAACGTTTTGATTTTTTACAATTTAAAGTCGTAATTTTTACTGTTTTTATCGTTATCATTTTTTAAAAAGTTGTTTACTCTTTTAAATCACCACTGCATACATTTTTAATTCAATATTCCGAACTTGAATAGGTATCTGAGAAGTTCTATACGTATAAACATCGAATTTTACTATGTTAGTTTATTATAGCTATAATAGGTACCCATTTAAAGTTTAAATGAGTGGTGTGCAGGAGTGGCACAGGGGTACCCCATAAGATGTTGGTCCACTGCCTCCGCTCGCATCAAGACTTTAAATATACTTATAAAGTCATAGCTAATTGACTACTCGTTCGAAATTCAAATTTTTTATACCTAAGTGAAGAAAATTATTCTGCTTAGTAATATGAAATTAAAACTGCATATGCTGCCGGTAAAAAAAAAAGTAAAAAACTTACTGTGACTGTTATAATAATCACCCTGTACATGTAAACAACGTGGGCGTCTACGTGGGCATTTGTCTAACTCTCTGTGTATTAAATATATATTATATCGCGTGTATTTATGCTCGTCGTGTGTTTTGTAGGTCAAAGATACGTGTTGCGGTGACAAAACGGACGCGGCGCAGTGTCAAATCGCGTGCGAGAAATTCCTGGCCAACACGCCGTCCATCAACCGACACGCGGCCAACCAGGAGATCCTCGACCTGTGCTCGGCCGACCGACGGGACGCGCGTTCCGCCACTACCGCTACCACATCGGTCGAGCTGCACCGCCGATGTACCCGAAATACGACTGCCAGACGACCGTCATCAGACGGACACAAATGTAAGTCCGGTGTAGACTCATACCCATTATATAGGCATCCGGAGCGGGGCTGGAGCATTTCCCACCCCCCTATAGGTTTTTTAAAACCAGATAAAAAACGTATAATATATAGTAATGCTTTTCATTTATTAGGAACTAGAACTGCTGCTGTGTTAATTGATCTATTTCTATCGTTTTTCGTTCGGTTGAAATATATAATACAAACACAATGAATTACAATGATTGATTGTATGATTTTCCACTTCTTAATTCCGGACATATTTTTGATGTAAACATAAAAAACTGAACACTGATTTACTAATGCATAAGAGCCGACGGACATCCAGTATTGCACCTACAAATCTTAAGGAATATAAACTTTTATTGAAACGATGCAGTAGTGTGACTCTATAATAGACAAACAACAAACAAAGAAACAACATTCATTTTTGTATCTATATATTATTATATAAATGTAAAAATAGAAACCTTTGCTAAGAGGGTTGGCTCCGAAACCACTTATTTAATTGTCATGCAATTTATTTTAAACTAAAGAGGACATCATGGAGCAGTTTTTAGTCATAAATTTAGTCCGATAAAGTTGCGGGGGTGAGAGGATACTAAATCTGGATGGCGAAAATACAATGACGGGCCCCATATGCCCTTAAAAAAATGAATAATAATATAAATAAATAATATTTTTTTGTTTGTGTAAGGTTGCAATTGGTTGCAGATTAAAAAAGTAAAAGTAGAAACTAGTATTTTTTTTCATATATTGTTTTCTGTTAGTTATTCAGATCAGATGCAACATGCATCAAAATATAATTTTCACACATAGCCTACCAGGATAGCTGAGTTGCACTTACAGCAAGTTACACTCAAAAGGTGTTGAACAATCACATTTTTTTTAAGAGTTGTCATTTTTTACAAGCAACATCAGCTATTATATTATATAATATAAAATAAATTATTAAAGTTTGCCCCTCCTGAAAAATGTTAAAATATTAACCAAATCATTATTTAAATAAGTTTAAATTTATAGTTACATAAAATTGAGGAAAAAAAATTATGGATGTTAGTATCAATAGAAATTCGAGTATATTGGTCACAAAAAATGTCAATAAATAAAAATTAGGTATCTACAAAAAAAAAGAGGGGTCAAGTGGATGTCGCTCTGCTGTACAGTAGGTTACAAGTAGATCACTGTATAATGGGATGGTATTAAATTTGAATTCAATGATATAATATCGTTGTATACGAAAAATGATTCTGAGTGGAGACGGTATGTCAGTCTAGGATATTTTAAATTATATTGATATTGTTATTTTACGGTAGCTGCTAAGTTGAATTAATATTATTCATATTATTTAATTATTAACCTAAAATTATCAATGATGCTAGAAAAATATTATAATATATACTTTTACTCGTTAAAATTGGTTTTAATATTTAATTTCGTCCAAATTTGAACTTAAAATGTCTGTAAAAAATAACTGTGTTTATATATTTTTTAGATTTTTTGTTTACAGTATGTACTATTTATTAGAATCTTTATTTTAAATTTTCAATCCTTAGTTATAAAAACTGACCATTTTATAATTGTTTAATTACAATGATTGATAATTTTCGAGATTTTGATGAATTTTGTCAAAATTCGAACTTTAAATGCTTATAAAAAAAATGTGTGCCTATGTATTTTTAATATTTTTCAATTGCTATTGTAACAATATATCAGGAGCCTTGTATTAAATTTTCATTATTTTTGGCTCAACAAATAAAAATTTATTGGTATTTATATAAAAAAAAACTAAAAAAATTGAAAATTTGAAATGGTCCGTAAAAAGCTCAAAAACAGTCAAAATATATTCAAAATTAGATGGTGTATAGAAAATGCTAATATACACATTTAGTGAAATTTTCATGCATCTACAGTTATTCGTTTTTGAATTGCAACAAAATATAAAAATCGCTACATGAGAAATCGAGTGAATATCTAATCTTGAAAAAATTTAAACTTAAAATGCTCATAAAAATTTGTTTTGACTTGCTTATAAACATTTTTTTATTGATAAAATTAGGTAAACTTATTAGAAATCTTGTATTACATTTTCAAATCTTAGATATAAAAAGAAAAATTTTTATGAATTTCTAACTCAAAATAAATTGCACATTTTCGTCATTTTTACGTATTTTGTCAAAATTTGAACTTTGATTAGGTACCTATAAAAAAAAATTGTGACTACGGATTTTTAATATTTTTCATCTGCCTTTGAAACTATATATTAGAAGCCTACTATTAAATTTTCAAGATTTTTTACCCAACAAATAAAATTTTATTGACATTTATAGAAAAAAAAACTAAAAAAATTGGAAACTGAAAATGTCCGTTAACAGCTCAAAATAAGTCAGAATATTTTGAAAATGCTATGGTGTGCAGAAAATGCATATATAAACATTCGGTCAACATTTTATGTCTCCCACGGTCATTTCTTTTAGAGTTATACCAAAAACCAAAATCGATTTTGTCGAAAATTGGTTTTCCGTAAAAATTCACGGTTTTTCCTTAATTTTTCATTTGTTTTTCACGGCGCTTCTGAAAACTACTGGGAAATTTTAACTTTTGACCCCCCAAAGTACCAACTAGATTCACTTTCCTATCAGAAAAAGTACTGTTGAAGAAAATTGAAGCATTTTTACTGTCCTAAAAGGTTAGAAAAATTTAAAAATAATAAAAAAATTTTAAAAAAATTTAAAAAAATAAAAAAACACACAATAAAATCAATACATTCATCGCTCCGCTCAGAATATAGTAGAACAAAAAAAATCGTCAGCTCACAGTGCTCTAAAATATTTGCATAAAAATGCTTATTAACACGTCAATTTTAGAAACATTTGTGGAAAAGGTGAAATAATTATTTTTGGAAAGGTGAATTTAACCCGTTATCCGGTTACCGTAACTGAATAATACCAAATACTATGATATATACGATAATACAGGACACTCTGACTCTGTACAAAAATAGTGGAGAACAAATTGTTATCTTTGTCTCCCGAGATTGTATATATTTTGCCTATATGATGCTATATTGTTCGCGTTAAACGTAAGGAGTAAAATAGGCAATTATTATAACAATTTCGCGGGGCAATCAATATTGTAATGATATTTTGGTAAGAAATAGTTCGCCAGTTTTTAAATGCCAGTATCCTGTATTGACGTATATAGTATTTGATAATACATAATAATCTTTTCTTTTCTTTTTTTTTTGCCTCGCAGACTTGCACTGTTGCAAGTTGGCCGCCGACACGCAGTGCGAACAAGCCTGTCAGGACAGTCTGCGCAGAAAATTCGACTCAGACGTCGAGGCAGTCGACAGTTTGGAGGGCAGAGGATGCGGACCACCATCGTTAGACGTGAGTACACTCATAATAATAATGTATATTTTACTATACATTATATACCTAGGTACCCCGTAGGTATACCAGCTAATCCGATTCAGGGTCCATGATTTAACAAATATATTATTTGGCCCAATTAATACTTCGAGTTTGACATGCCTGATCTAGATTCTAGATATATTGCGAATAGCAAATACGACATATTTATTTCAATATTGTAATATAGACCACTATCGTGGAAAATCTGATAATTAAAATTACTGTATGGGGGACGGTGTAGCCGAGTGGATAAGGCGTCGGTTGCGACGCGCACCATCGCCGGTTCGAACCTGGCTACCGGTGGTTTTTCGCTCCGGGCAAGTCACGGTGTCTGGAGTGATAGGCCGCCATCCCCCGCCCGGGCATGGCAGAAACCTACGGGTGCCCAATCAGAATTCTGCCAAACACCCCCCACGTGTAAAAACAACCTACCAAAATCAAACCCTACCACAACCACAACAAAAACCTACAAACAGCTAATGGCCACAGTTGCCGGCCAAATGTAAACTCCTACATGAATAACCTTTTTACCTGAATCATCATTAAATGTAAACTCCTACACTAATAACCTTTTTAAATTTTTACCTGATAATCAAAGATATTGTAATCTCCTACATAGAAATTTTTCCCTTTAAAAAATAGGGTAATATTACTTAAATTCACAATTTTGAAATTGAAAAGCTCAAAAAGCTCAAAGTTATCATAACTTGAAAATAATAAATATATATTATTTAATAAACAAACGCTTGAATAGAGCTTGTTTGTACGCTGTATGATGATTCTCGAAGGTTAGATTATATCCATATTATATATTATACTATTTATACTATACGTTCATATCGGCACTTGCAGTACAAAATGTTTTAAGTAGATCAGCGATATGGCATCGAATATTGTCGAATAACGATAAAACATGATAATTTTTATTTTAAACGTATGTAATTTTGAGTATTGTATTTTATTATATTTTTTAAACAATTTTTGTTTTAGGATTAAATAATTATGACTATTGTCTTATTATCATTTTTATTATTTGTTTCAAACATATTTTGTTTTAGGATTAAATTTGATTATGATTATTATTTTATTAAAACTTTTATTATATTTTAAACATTTTGTTTTAAACGTAAATGATAATGATTATTGTTTTATTAACATTTTTATTATATTTTTCAAACCATTTTTATTTTATGTGTTAATATATTGCAAGACTGATATTTTTTACAGCAATACGAGTGGTATTAATTTTTTGTAGGAGTTAACACTATCTTTTATAGGAGTTAACACTATATTTTGTAGGAGATTACACTACATTTGTAGGAGTTTACCATTCCCCCAGTTGCCGGGCTTAAAAAGATCAATAAAAAAAAAAAAAAAAAAAATTACTGTATAATGTATATGCATTATTTCAATGACGATTATTAAATGTGCACTGACGGGAAACGAAGTACTAAAGTGCCGTGGTTGATATTGTACCTACCTAAATTGTTTTGTTTTTGTTAAATTAACAGTTTTTACTAATTAACATAATAGTTGATTATTATTCACTTCATTTCCATGATAATCATTGATTCGGTATAAGATAATGATACCTTAAAAAAAATATATTCATAAGCGATACGCGTTAATGTATCTTATAATTTTAACCACATCATCCATATTCATATATTATAGGAAATAGCTATGAAACATGTTTTTAAATTTTTTAATTAAATAGTAGCCTAATCATGAAAAATTATTATTTTACAAAATACCCATGCTAACTAATAACATAATAACTGTAAAAACTTATGGTTTTAGAATAAAATTAATTACAATTTGAACAAGGATAAAACATAATTATTATTAAATTTAAATTGATATTATATAAGTAGGTAATTAAACAATAAAATATTCTTAAAAGCAACTATATTACCATTTATTCCATTTGGTCATTCGTTAGATTTTATTTAAGTACCTATATGTATCATTAAATACGCATAACTAATTTTCTCTTAACATTAAAATATTAAATGTATAGTATTATTAGGTACTTAACCTTCATTCACACGTCAAAAATGTAAAAACCAAATAAAATATGTAACTGTATATGACAAAAATCAAATCGATCATTCTCTAGTACTTAGAAATAATTTATCATACACATTTTAGGTTCGTAGATAATATTTGACATGTCAGATTTAATCGGTTATTCCATTTCAGGACCGGTTTTGGCAATGTTTCTTGCAAAGCGAACGGGCTGAACAGAAAGATACCTCGGCGCCGGCACCGATGTCACAAATAGAGAAACTTGGCATGGACAGCGTGAAACTACATTGTTGTGATAAAGCCACGATAGCAGGATGCCGCAAGCTTTGCTTGAAGACGTTCACTAACGAATGGTCTTCGTCGTGGAACGACTTCAACTCCGAATGTTTGTCGCATCCGAACGAAGATCAATTGCTCAAATGTTTGGACGACGGTAAGCAACGTTATCCACTGTAATTTCTGCAGTTTGTTGTTCATATTATTATACTATAATATAGATTATATAAGACTATTATACAGAAACGATTAGAAAAATGTACTATAAACGACATAATAATGCTACTTAAATCCTGATGATATTATTATACAATGATTTATGACTTTTCAAATTCAAGTCACCCAGATGCTTATTATATGAGTTATATTTTAATGTTTTAATATTAAAACCATAGCCAGTATTATGTCGGCCTGAACGTAAAAAAATAGGATATTAAAAATGAAAATAACATGTCATCGACTGTTAGGGTTGTCCGATTCCTACAATTGACACAGCTATTAAAAACTATTTCTAATGGTGGACAAATCGAAATTCACTTGCAATTTATAGATCTACATAATATTGCAAAAGACCCAAAATTGCAATATAACGTAATTCAATTTTTCTCGGACAAGCGGTTTTTCAGACAACTGATTAATATAATATCGTGATTATTATAATGAAGGTATACTGTTTTGTATAATACGTTTTTTTTTCTTCAATCGTCAGTTGTTATGACTATCAGCTGTTATTATGACCTATTTTTCCTGTTCCCTCGAAGGTCATTATCATATGAGCGATATGTCTTCTAGCTGTATGTCTGTATCTATATATATGTATATATATATATATATATATATATATTATTATAAATTGTCACAATCTGTAAACGATTTCCACGATCACTGCCACCGGGCGCTTTAAAAAACCGTTTGCCTTTTGTATCAAAACAGTGGAAGAACCGTGCGATCTGGGCTGCGACGGACTGAACTACTGTACGGTATTCAACAACAGGCCTACGGAGCTGTTCCGGAGTTGTTCGCCGCAGACCGACGACGCTGCCCACTACGACGTGACGCTGTGGCGTCAACGCGGCACCATTACGCTTTTCAACTACGAGCTGCCGCTGAAGAACATCACAAAGTGCTTGCCGGATAGCTGGAAGGCCGTCGCCTGCATCTTGCAGATAAGGCCGTGCACCAGGCAATCTCACGTCAACAAAATTTGTAGGCAAGTAGAATTTTACATCGGCCGCCTTGACGATTATAAGGCGTACTATAGGTTATGTGGGAACATTGCCAAATATAAATGGAAGGTAGTGATGGGGAGAGGAGTGGGGGGTTCAAACAAGGGACTGGGCAGCTGATTTTTTTCCAAATGTTCATTGTAAAACATAAAAGTACTAACAATATTACCTTCATTGACTCAATTTATTACAAATTTTGTAATTTGTTATACCATATGAATTCCATAGCCGTATTAAACATCGAAAGTGATCTATTTAAATTATAACCTCCATTTCGATTATGATAGTATATAATTAAATAATTTTCTTATAGTCACAATCCAGAAAGAACATTTAAATTGTTGACGTTCAATTGATGAAAAAAATTGTTTTTAAAACTAATTATTTTTTTTTTGCCCCTGGGCCACAAATCCCATAATACGACCCTTAGAGAAAGTGCAAACTAATATAGTATATTATCTCATTTATCCATCAGAATATTTATGATATTATAGTAAATTTTTTTTTTTAATTCTCAGGTGGCAAATTCTTCGCTTTAATATTTAAACTAACGAAAATAAAATATACAAAACTGCTGAACGTAAATTAGCGATCTTACACACTTTTAAAACGCGAATATATAATATAATGAGATATTAAATGCAAAGATCCTCTTACTTATTATTTTCAATTTGTCGTCAATTGTCGGCCGATAGACGATGGGTATGCAGAGGCATGTAGGTTAAGAAAGAAACATTCTCTAACAGTTACGTGTTTAAAATGAGTATCAAATTTATAAAACTATATTTACTACCCAGGACGTTTCGTATGTTTTTATTAATATTATTATTTTAAAGATGTAATACTTTATATAGTTACCGACTTTACAGTTATAACTAGCATACACTAATAAAATATCAATAAAATCCCTGGAGATATGCCCTAGATAATTTCTTAAATATTGTAACACAGACCAATTCACTGTAACCGACCACACAAAATGTATAGGTACTTATACATGGACGTGCCATGTTGTTTTTGAATTTTACTTAATGGACCTCTCGCTAACGCATGTTTTCGATTGACAAGACTACCGAGAGTTATGTCTTCCAACCGTCAATATCACGCTGGATTACGAATAGTTTATAAATAACGCGAGTATAGTTTCGTTTTTGCCATTCCGTCGATGTACTGCGAGCTGCGTGCATGTGCGGTGTCGTTTTCGTAAGTCGGCGGTCGGACTTCAAACAACCGAAACGGAAAACCAAAATAATTATAACCCAATGCAGTTACCGACAACGGTTTTTCTTTTCAATATCCGCATCCGAAAGGTACACACAGGCGTATCCGATTTACATATATCTCGCGTTTTGCCGTCGACGCAGACTAGAAATCTGTATACCTTCACACATATACATATAGGTACTATTAATAATATATTATAATATACTATTTTAAACCGTCGAAGCGGAATTCCTCAAACGATTTCAAACTTATGCATAAGTATATATTTATATATATAATATATTATTATGTACATACACGCACAATATTCACGTTCGTGGCGATCGGCCAGCCACGATATTTTATTGCAAACACGCGCGTTTATCGACGGAAAACGCTAAACAATTCGTATCGATCGGCCACTGCTCGCATGTGTCGCGTACTATGTGCAATAAAGCTGTTGGCAACACGACCGACGTCTGTGTCGTTCGCTACACGGAGGTCTTGATTTATAGTTATTATTTCATGTGCTATATATATATATATATACGTACGCCGAGCTACATACGACTACAATATTATACGCATTCGTGCGCGCCGAATACTAAACAACGTCACTGCCAGTTTAGGTTATCGAAATATTTGTTGGTTGTCACGTCTCAATAGAATCGATCACCGTCCACGTGATTACTCACTCGTCGAGCTCCTAAACGTCGACCTAATATAATAATACACACACACTATAATTATTTAAATTATTACCTAAATATTATAATATATCGGTAGGGGAAAATGTTTTCAACAAGTTACAAAAATATCATCCTATCAGCCTAATCTAATTTCCCAGTCAAAGTATAGATAACGAAATTTCCGCTTTTAATTACTAGTCATCGGCTTCTGCCATTTTTGATATATCTGCGCTAACGGTATTACCAATATGCGCGTACACCCGTCCCGGACGGTTAGGTTAGGTAACTGTAATACATTTCTATAGACGCACAGAGCAGGCATCTGTGCAGAAAACATATCTGGGAGGAGCGGGAGGTGTCACAAGTAAAATATTGTTAATTCATGACGTTATAATAGTGTTTGACATCGGTCTGCATAAAAATATTCGTGAAGGTCATCTAAGTACGGATAATGTCTATAATATGATACATGCGTGTTCAACCCCCCCCCCCCAACTCAGCACACACCAATGTATCGTGGTCCTAACAAATCACATAATATTATAAACTCTCGTTTTTGTGTGCAAAACAGGGACGACTGTCTGGAGCTATTGAGCACGTGCCTGGACTGGACGAACTCGGCGCCAGGGCTGTCGGCGAACGCACTTTGCGCACGGCTGTCGCCCGACTCCGGGCCTTGCGTGCCTCTCGGAGCTTTCGCGGAACTCGGAGCCCCTCGGCCGCCGCCGCCGCGACTACAGCACGACCGTCAGACGGACCTGCAGCACGCGGTGATAGACTTACCGGAGGTGACCACCCCGTGCAAGCGGAACCCTTGCGCACCGGGCTCGGTGTGCCTGGTCAACCGGGGCTGCAGGATCGGCCGCGGATGCAAGCCGTACCGATGCGTGGCCGGGTGCAAGGCGGGCGAGGTGTCGCATTTTCTCGTGCCGGAAGACTCGTACGCCCGCATACCAACGTTCAACGGGCAAAAGGGATGCGTCAAGATCTGCCTGTGCACCAAGAAGGGCATCGAAAAGTGCCAGCAAGTGCCTTGCTCGCAGATACAGTCCTGTTGGCTGGTCGGCAAGCCGATCGGTGAGATATTGTATTTATATATATATATATAGGTATATTGCAACCTACGCGTGACTAGGAATTCAGTGGGCCCGGGTGACGATAGTGTAATATGCGTACGACACTGTACTCTGCAAAATATGGGCTCGACACTTGTAAATTGTTATTGCGTCGATCGAGTATATTTGTTTTTTGAACCGACGTGAAACGTAAGCCAATTCCCAGACAGAATTTGGAAACGATAATGTTCTATAGATACATTTTAAAACCTGGTTTAATAACGATATTATTTTTTAAAAAAATTTAAAAAATATATTTTTCTAAATTTGGTCTGGAGACTGATCAGATACATCTTTTATACTAAAGTATATTCTGCTATAGCATAAATTCATAGGTGCAATTTGAAGGTCATTAGGGGTTCTTGGGCGCCCGCCTCGAAACAAAAAAAATCAGACTTTTCCTTATAAGTTATTCTTATATAGAAATTTACATATATCGAAAGTACATAATATATTATGCAAAATATTTTTTATGGACATTTAAATTTAAAATTTAAACGTAATTAGATGTTTAAACGAAAAATAACAATTCTATCTCATATATCTCGTAGGTTATATGTGTCAGGGTAGTACCTATGTCACTTATTAACACACGGAATACGATTTTCAAAATATTAAGACTAATTTAAAGCTAATATATTACGATCTACGATTCTTTTTTGTATTAAAAATTGTCTGTGTGTCTATTATACAGTATTAATTAAGCTGATATTTACTACCATATTTTAAATCTCAAATTAACCGGGTTAAGACAATCGCGGGAGGTTAAATATTTAGAATGAGAAGATTTTTTGGAAAAAAAATGTAATAAATTGTTGAGCAAATTACATAAAAACGCTTTCATTAAAATATCGGAAATCAACCGATTAAATCGGTGGCGCAGCCTGTTGATTGTTTAATACTACCGTTCAGCGGATGGCATCGCACGGTAGAGCTGTATATTATACCTAATCACAATTTGAGATAGTATACTGGTTACCGTTGCTCTATAAAAAAAAGGTTAGATTTTGATTTACAAAATTACTGGGTATATAATATAGCTGCTCAAATAAGTAATAACTACATAATATAAATCAACATTTAGAACCAATTTTATACTATGTTATACCTATATTATTTTATTTATAATCATATAATATTACGGTTCATTATGATTTATATTATCATGTTTAGAGCGCAACAAATTACTATTAAATATGTCACCACTCGCCGGGTCACCTTATTAGAAGTCGACGGATAACCAGTCTATAATCGTGATTGCAATAATATAATATTATACTATTTGAGTGAATCAGCAGAGGTCGTTTTTTCGGTGTTACAGACCACGGATCCACGTTCGAGATGGACTGCAACACGTGCAACTGTTTCGCTGGCGAGATCACTTGCACGAAGAAACACTGCGAACCCACGACAGTAAACGCCGTGTCCAGGTACAGGCACACCGGACTGCCGTGCAACTGTGCCCCACACCACGTGCCCGTCTGTGGTTCCAATGGCAACACGTACCCCAACTCGTGTTTGGCCAAGTGAGTACACCCGTGTAACCCCTGGCCGACTGGGCTTGGGGTGGAAGTGGTTCGAAATATTATTTAAATATCGCCACCCGATGTAAATACACGTATATTATAATGTGTCTATTCTACGTTTTCTAGGTGTGCCGGCCTGTCGGACGTGGACCTCAAGTTCGGCACGTGCTGGAACGACGATCCGTGCGCCGGCAATAACGCTTGTCGTTCGGACGAGGGATGCGTGCCCGCCCGTCAGGTGTGCTTATCCATGTTGAAGAAGTCTTGCGTCCAATACAAATGTGGTAAGCTATGCTCGCAATGTGTATAGACCATATGAGAGCTGTCTCGAAAGTCATAAAAATACGATAACTATTAAAACGCTTTTATGAATTTACGACAAGGCATGAAATTTGTTTTTATCATCTCCAAATACTAAAAGGTTTTCCCAAAACCAAAACCGAAAAATAAAAATAAAATCGAAACGAAAGCCGTTAAAATGTATATCGGTCATATTGAAATATTTATAATATTCATATATTATATGAAATCAAATTTTACTTAACGAATTTATTCGCGTTAATACGATAAAGTATACTGCATACACAAATATTCTTATACATAATGTATACAAATTAAAATATATTTCACGTTCCCTCAAAAAGTTTCGATTTTACCCACACCTATTTCTCCAATATCCGATATGAGGCTAATTCCATGAAATATAATACTATGTACCTATACAGTTTCAGAGAAGACATCGTGCGAGGACGCACCTAAAGGCGTGGTGTGCGACACAGACGACGGCGAACACTCAAACCTGTGCCACCTGTTGCGGTCCGGCAAAACGCTGGCATACAGCGGCCCGTGCCTGGTAAGTCCTCGGGGATGACACCACCGACCCGATGTTCGGTAGTTCCGCTAACCTGTTGCGTGACTTTAACGAATCCTTGACCAATAACGAACCTAACCTTTTGTTTCCGGCTTATAGGTGGGATGCAACTCGACGGGACGCGTGTGCGGCGTGGACGGCAACACTTATCCGTCCGAGTGCGCGGCCTTTGCGGAATCAACGAGCGTCGACTACCCGGGACCGTGTGCGTCTTCCGGGTTCATCGGGCACAACGGTCGACCCTACTGCGCGGCTAAGGGTGCGGTAGACTGTCCGAAACTGCCACAACAAGGATGTCTGGGCATCACGCCGCCGGGGGCCTGCTGTCCCAAGTGCGCCGGAGCTCTGCAGATACTCTTTAGGTATGTGTTTTCCGTTAACATAATAATAACCACATTGTTTTGTAACATTTTTTAACGCAAAGGGTCCTGACCTACTTAATGATAAAAGTGGATAAAAAGTAGGAAATTCCCAGTATTACTTTCCTTTATAATTTTAAAAAAAGAACGGGAAAACGGATTTTTTTACGGATCAACGATTTTCAATAAATCTGGAGTCCAGACCCTAGCAACATTTTAGCAGTAAATATCGTTTGTTATAATAGGAAAAATTTTATAATTTCGTTAAGACAGAAGTTTTTAGGAGAATGAAGAATTTTATCATGTAGGTATTTTTAACGAAAAAATTATGACTGTATTCATACTCTATATCAAAAAAATGATGTAAATGTACTGAAATTTATTTTCAGTTACGGTCTTGATGATGTTACACACTCATTACCTACAACCTACTATACAGCAGAGCAAGTTTCCCGGTCTTTTTTTTTATTTTTAATCTTTAAAATATTGTTTTTTCGTTTACAAATAACTACAATATTTCATGCATATTTTCAACAATTTTTCAACGTTATTTTTTTCCTCCAAAAACCCAAAAGTCCACAGCTGTAGGTACTACTAGTAGTGTGCACTAGCTGTAGTCTCGAATAGATAATGTAATATGGCATAATATAACATAATAAAATAATACCGCTTGCTTTAAACGGATTTCCAGTCAAAAACAAGTCGACCGAGTGATGCACACGCTGAAAAGACCATCGGTGAACGCGTTGAACACGAAGTCAGTTCTCCGGGCTTTAGACAGGCACGTGCTTGTGGCCGAGTGCGTGGTCCGCGGCCACTTGACCATGTACCAGGACCTACTGGTGCTCGTCGAGTCCACGGTCCGGAACCCGACCAGGCTCCAACTTGAAGCGTGCATCAGAGAGTCGGAGAAGCTATCCACGCTGGTGGAGACGTCCAGTCCCCGGGTCATGATTGACCTGAGTCTCAGCACGCTCATCTCTGCCAGTCCCGTGCACGAGATGGTCACCGACGACGATACCAACGATGCCGCCGCCGCCTTTGGTCTTCGGGCCAACGTGGCCGCCACAACCGCATCGCTGATTCTGACTCTGCTCATTCGTTAAAAGAAAATAATAATCCGACTGAATTTTTTTATTGTTTATTATTTTTTTCATTTCATTTTTATTTTCGCATTTTACTTAGCTCGTACGAATATATTATATTGTTTGAAAACATTTCTATATTAAGTAAAGTAGCTTATGTGCATATTATATTATTATTATTACGGTATGTACCTAGTAATAAATATTGTATTTAAAACGATTACAATATTATATTGTTACTATACACGATGGCTGTGATAACAAAACATTATTCTTACGTGACTATTTTATACATAGTTAAAATGTTGTTCTTGTATTAAATAACATTTATTTTTATTTTTATTACCTATTATTAGTATTTTATTGTATAATAATCACAAATGTATATAATATGATAATATATGTTTTTCTGTTGTAACAGATCAAAAATATAATATTTTGTATTAAGGAAGGTTATCTATTAAAATATTATTATCTCATAATCCATAATCACGCATGACCAACAATATAATGTCTATAAGTTTTAATATTAATTTATTAACAACACAATTCACAACGTATACTTCTTAATGATTATTTCTTATTATTTTACACCAATATACTTTCGTATATGCTAACAGTTGACAAGTCATGAATTTTTCATATTGTATTTCATCCCTCTAAAATGTTAAGTAGGTGACTGTTAATAATATAAAAATGCTCGTAAAAAAAATTGGAAGCTTATAAACTATTATCAATTATTCGTTTTCCAAAACATAGTCGACCATAGTTTGACCACCTCTTTAAAATACGAGTATAGAAAAATCATTTGTTATTGCACATCTAGATCACTATTCCAAAATTCAAGTTCATACGTTTTGTAGTTTTTAAGATATAGCAATGAATAAGTGAATGAGTGAGTGGGTGTTATTTGGCTTATATGTATATTATATAGATTTATTTTAGTGCATTCCTGTACATGAGCATTTTTAAACCTATATTATGGGTACTGATTTTCAGTCTGCCATTACATAAACATTATGGACGGCGCATCAGATAGGCAATTTAGGGGCACTTAAGAAAAGTATTCAATATCCATACGATATTTGAAATATGAATTAGTACATGCCACTACATGGTACCATTGATTATAAATATTAAATACTGTATAATACTAGTAATTAAACATTGATGGTACTTAACAGTTAACACCACGGTGGTTAACACATTCAACGCTGGCGACGCGGTTACACGTCGTATTAGCATTAATGCCACTGACCCCGCTTTAAGTTCTAGAATATTTCAATGTCGTTTAATAAATGTAGCTTTTATTGTAAATATCTGAAATTTACGGTGGCCATAGGGAACAAACATAAAAAAAAAGTTGGTTGGTTTCCGGCGTTGGTCACTGGTGTTACACATACAAATAGCAATCCTATTAAAATTTAGAATTCTTATACATTTTCATTACGGCTGTTTTAAATTGTTAAAAATACATGGGCATTTCGAATTTAATAAGCATTCGAAGTTCAAATTTTGACACAATTCGCCAAAATTACGAAAAATTTCAAATTATTTTGTAGTTTAAAATGAATAACATTTAAAATTTGTATAACTAAAGATTTAAAATTTGATCAAGGTTCTTCATAACTAGATCATACTAAAAACAAAAAATATAAATAAATGTATAGAATACCAAAATCTAAAATTAATTTTAAGTTATTGCCCATTTAAGCCAGGTATGTCAGTATTTCTTTTCCTCGTAACATCGCCATACGGGGACTGATATGTTTGCACATTACTTGGCCTCCATACAATATCGTTTACTGTACAAACCAACATATGCTGAAAATATACAACCTGTACACCGAAAAATTACCCTCACAGAGCCGCACTCAAGACTTTCCATAGTGGTGGCTAGTGTATAATATGCATATATATGTATGTCAGGCGCCAAACTCTAAGAGAACTTACATTCAGAGTATAAATGATTAGGGCAATCTTGAAAATTTCATCATTGTTAACTTCTTGGCCCGGCTTGAGACCCGCCAGTCTCAAAGTCTTGTTCGCAATTGGTGCTAGAATGCCTGTCCTTCAGCAAGCCTTATGCCAGTATTGACTCATAAGTTAATAACAATAATAAGTTAAAAATATAAACTATTATAATAATTAAATATTACTAGTATAATAAATGCAATGTTTATGGAAAAAAAACAAATCAACCTACCGTAATCCTAATAATAAAATTAATTACTTTAATAGCAATATCAAAAAATATATCGTAAAAAAATACTTTGTGATGACTGTCAACCGTCATCACTGAGAATCGTTTTTCGTATCCAATTATTTATCATTGAATTAAAATTTTACCTGTACATTACAGCGACGTCTTATTCAATGTCTTTCTGAAAAAAACACATTAGCTGTAAATATAACTCATAAGACCTCGAACTTTATCCTAATCGATGGTAAAGAAATAGGTACAGATAAAGGTACAGATAGGTACAGTAGGTACAGATGAAAACATATGCAATTAAGATTACTTTATGAAAATTATTAAAACTATAGCTACATTGCTTTAAACTAAGTTTGTTCTTAGAAGGTTTTCACGGGAACTGTAGTACCTATCTGGTAAATAAAAGGCCTACAGTTAATATAATTGAATGTAATTCGTACGCCTGTGTTTTATATTTAATCTAAACAACCCAAATTACTGTGCATTATACATTGGAAAAGAAGCGGTAAATTCATGGTAATTAAATTGTTCACTGGAACCGTCATGAATACAGAATAAACCTATACAGTATAAAATATATCATGCAAGTTACAAAATATATAATTTTTGATGTTTTAATTTTATATTTAGAAATATTATAATATAATATATTATATAAGTAATTATATGTGATAACTAGGTATAGTTTATATGAAATAACTAGTTAAAATAGGATACATATTATATTATATTCATGCAGTACACGTATATCGTTCGTTATACGATTTAGGTAACGGAAATTTATAGGTAATTCTGAACTCATAAACTACACCAAATCATTTCAAAAAATAACTAACTATATTATAATAACTAATAACGTTATTCAATACACTATTACTGTAACAACTCAACATAATAAATAATAATAAATAATATAGGTGTATAATTTATCATCCATTTTAGTGACATTCTTGCTGAGATAATAATGGCCCAACATTTAAACTCAAATATTTTATGCGGAAATAAGACTAGTTATTGAACCTTTTAAGTAAATATAATTAACAGGATCATTCGCGTCAATTCAAGAAATGAGTTATACATCGATTTGGTGTTTTGGATTGGTAATCCGTCGGGTCCCGATTTATATGAGAAACGTTGATGATGCCTATAACCTTGCATAAAAATAAGACTGGACTTTGAGTTGTTTGAAAAACGGCTGACATCTTAAGAATGCGTATACTCAGTGTACTAAATATCAAACTGAAGATAATTGTTATTCAATGATCGAAAAAAAAATATTTGCTACAAAATATAAAAACAACTTTCAAATGCAATTACCGAAACGTCCGAACAGACTTTGAAAATGAAATGTTTATAATAATTAAATAGCATACCACAAAATAGTATACTTAATTTCATTAAACAGATAGGTACTATCTACATTCTACTTTATTTTGTTGTGTTTTAGTTTCGTACGTGTTTCTTAGCAACTACACAACGTCGATTTGGGTTAAGTTACAAATTGTTATCATTATGCATTAGTGCATTATTATTATAATATAGGTTTGTATGAACAATCGGGTATTCTAATAATCTGAAAACAAGACAAAGCAAGTCATAACATGGTCCTTACATTTTTAATATTATGACTCATAATAACTTAAATTTCGGTTGCGTAAAATTGTTATCATACTCAATTGGAAAAGATTAACAATCATCAGGAACATTTAAAGCAGCTAAAGCGGGTATCGTGGAAAAATCTGTTTTCCCAAATTTATACAAAATAATACATTTAGCGCTTTCAATTCCAATAAGTTCTGCATCTTGTGAAAGAACGTTCTCAGCATTGCGTCGAATAAACACTTACATAAGGTCATGCTACCAAATCGATTTTCAAAGTTATCTGTCATAACGATTGAGAGAGATTTGTCAAACATTCTAAACAAAGAAGATATTTTAAATAAATTTGCCAATACTGAGCGGAGGCTTAAGCTGAAATAGTTATCTTTAAAATTTCTTTAACGTTCACTTACGTTTTAAGAATTATCTTGTATATAAAATAATACTTATTAATATGTTACTATTTTAATGTTTACCTACCTCAATACCACTTTTTTATTATTTGTTTTATACATGTCATACACACTTTAAAATGTATAATAATAAAATAATATTATAATTTAATAATGAATGTTATTTGAGGAACGAGTATGGTACTATGGTGGGTGTGGTAGGCAGAACCCCCACATTTGTTATTTATATTAAATATGTTAGGGCTGAAGTCCCCTCCCCCCTAACTTTAAGGTCTAGTTACGCCTATGATTATGAGCTAAGTATGGCTATTCAGTATGGATATATATTTTATTTCTTTCGTCGATAATAGGTAAATTGTTTGCTCGGTCAAAGAGCTTAAATTTAATACAAAGTTCCTCATCATTTTTTTTTTTTTTGGAATTAAAATAAAAGTAGAGCGGAAATTTACAGTAATTTTACAAGTATTCAATTTGCAAATTCTTTTGTAATATTTTTAATATTCATACAAGACCACTGGACAAGTATGGGTGTTTGAGTGTACCAATGACTAATATAATCACCAGCAACCGATGGAGTACAACTATTGCGGGTACAGCTACACTTCCAAATTAAATTTCGGACAAATTTGACATCATTCCAAAAAAATTCAAGGAATGCTTTCTAAAATATTATTGCCTAACTAAATTTTATTATTGCGCAAACGATATTTAGGTGTCTAAAAATATAAGAGATAAATACAACTTGCACATACGTAAATGTAATTACTATTATGCATTATAATATTACTATGGGTAAAAAATTTGGTAAATATCACTTATCTATACAGAATTTTATAGTACAAACCGTTAATCTTCTTTGTCATATTGGGCGTTCCTGCCGTGTACGATATATATAGGTACGCGTTGTCAAGTGTCTACAATAATATTATTACATATGTAAGTATATACAAAAGATTGTACCAAATTCGAAATATTCAAATTCCTAAGCTGAAAAATGTAGGAATTTACAGAAAATTATATCACATGTGACGGACAAAATATATTTCAATGTCCGACTTGAGATTTGAGGCTGATACAATTTGTAAACATTATTCACATATAGATATCTATTATAATATGTATCTTGGTATACAGAGTGTAATAAGAAGACCTGACAGTTGAAATATTTTTTTTTCTAATCAATATTTTGTTTTAAAAAAAATTGTATGTATAATTTTAGTTCCTTAGGCACGTATAATATGAAAAAAATTATATTTTAATTTTTAATAATAAAAATATAATAAAATAGCCAATTTGTAAATCTCATTATAAATACAATTTTGATATGGTAAAAACATTTATCTAAGTTAAGTAGTTCATTTTTTAGAATTCTTTAAAATATCAATATATTTTTTTGAGTTAACTAATTTAGAACGTAATAACTTTTTCCAAAATATTATTTTTGGGAATTTCCAGACATGAGTATATTTCTTAATCATATAAATGTTCACTATTTATGTTATACGTTTAAGTAGCACCATTTTTTTTTCAGGTTTTCCTGTTACACCCGTTGAACTCCGTTGAGCCCCATCCAACATTTTAGTAAGATTTTCTCTGCTTTCGTTCGTGCAAGGTCTATAGGTTTAAGTTTTAAGCTACCATACTCGCGACCTCAATTGAAACCAGGAGTATCATTTGAGGGGAGCAAGGTCATTTTGTTCACGCTTATTTCTTTTTTGAAACGTTTTCTTTGACCTGTCACAAATAAAACGAAAGCGCCAATGTGCGTATTAAAAATCTAAGATTGAGTCAGTGCTCTGAATTTGATATTTTTATTTTTATTGCTTTTAAAACACATTTTTGCCTGACAATTGACCAACATTTATGAGAAACTTGCCAACCGCCGTTATATTATATTATTCTATAGAACTATAATCACTGCAGGGGCTGGGTGACGTGTCCCCACGGCCCCATCAAAAACAAATCCTTTTTTGGCGGACTATTATACTGCCGTTACGTAATTTGTATGTTCATCTTAAAGTCGTTTTTAACATCACAAATCACAATTCATAGTTAATATAAAATTGTAAAGATAACCACGGACTTTTAAGATATATAAGTATATTTTTTTACATGGTTACAAAGTTATATTTTGTTGTTTTTGAATAAAACAAATTGTTTATTTTCTTCATTATAATATTTTTTGATTTTAGCTATTCCTGCACTTGTGAACGACCATGCATTGTTTTATGAATTTTATAAAAATTTTAAATTATGGTTTTATCAGTAGGTGTAGGTACTTACAAATATTATTTGAATAAAGAAATCAATAATGTTTATATAATAATGAGTACTCATGTGTTTAAAGGTTTGTGAACAACGGGGTTATAATTATAATAGATAATAAGAAGGTATTCTATCATAACAAAAACTAGTGAAAAAAATTAAGTGTCCCACAGAAAAAAAATGATATACTGGCTGCGGCACTGATGTAATAATACATAAGAACATATCATAAGAATATAATTTGTACATGACACAACGTTGCTGATTGTGCAAATTACAATCATTGGACATGCACTAACAGTCAAGTCATAATCATTAAATCGTGTTAAATAGGAAATCACAAAAATTTATAATTACACAAGAAAATATCCAGAAAAATAATGTCTAAAAATTGCATTCCTGACGGCTAGTTGCTTATTTTTAAATCTTATCATCTTCAGCCACTAGGTAAATATACTGCTCAACTTGTATACATAGGTACCTACATGGCTATGTAGCCTATGTAACTATATAGATAGGTACGCCATTTGTCTATAGTATTTTTTTTTAAATATTAACCTTCAGCCATTTTAGCACCGACGCTATGAAAAAACTGAAACGATGAATCGGTAATATAATATAATACCATCAAAACAACAACAAATAATATAATTATATAGTCCTTTATTTTTTATTTTTTTATCATAAGTTTCTTTTTTTACAAAATGTGTTTCGCGTAATTTTACAACAGCACTCCCGTCCTAATATAACATAGTATATATAATGTTAATTAATAGTTTTCGTCACACAGTGATTTTCCATATTATAATATTCCAAAATTTTCCGTATGAGTAAACAATTTTTTTTTTTTGCACGCGCGCGCCAATAGCTTTCCTCGTCTTTCATTACATATCAAAACAAATTATCTCGTGTAACGTCTAGACACAACAACGCGGTTATATGTAGAAAAAAACAGTATTCTATTTATTTCGTAAGAACATAACAATAATTGAATATAGGTTATTGGAAAAAAAATAAAACACAATATTAAGTTTTTTTCCTGTGTACAATCGATGGACATCGGTTTTTAATTTACCACTGCAACGAATATAATAATACATTTTAACATATTTTCAGCCGTCTTTAACAAAATTCTCATCGCGTCAGTCTCATTGAGGAGTTAATGCGCACCCAGTTGAAAAAAAAATGTATAAAATGGAGAATTAAAAAAAAAAATATATATACCATCATTGTTGTAGTTTACTGTGCATCTATAACGACATTATAACTATTCTAGTTACAATATTAATATATTAACATGTCGTGGGTATTCATTACCACGGTTACAGCAGCTTGCTGCAACCTTATATCGTACTCGGTAAACGTTAACGACTGTATAGGTACTATATAGTCTATAATAATATCATTATCTTCTAAACATTCTAAACTGTCTACAAAATATTATGCAATGCGTCACACTAGAATATACACTCAAAATTAAGTAGTTATATTATAATAGTGATCTACAAAAGTACAAATTTTTATTATTTTTCGCGTACTATAATATTATAATTATATATATTATTATTAGTAGTAGTAGTAGTAGTAGTAATAGTAGTAGTATTATAATTATATTTTATTACTATAAAACCGAATTGTAGCTAATATCAAAATTTCGTAAAAAAAAGCGCAACTAAAGAATGTACTTGACGTATTTATATACATGTAAAAATATAATATAAAAACAAAAAGTACAAAAGTTCGAATTACCGTTAATACTTGTAGAACGCTTATTTTTTTTTTTTTATCCAGAATATTAGCGTTCTAAACAAACTACACGGGTTACATACAATGATACACAGTTGAGAGAGTATTAACGTGTTACTTGAGACAATATCAAACGTCTGTAAAAAAAACAAATTTTTTTTATGTACATTTTTTTGTTAAGTATAAAAAGAAAAAAATGGCAGTGGCATGTGAGATTTAACTGCACAAGTGCGCTGAAATACGGCATAATCGTTTCGAAGGGCAGTGAATTTAGAAATTCTATGCGTGATAAAACGTCTAAGTTAAAATTAACTCATTTAAATATTTGTTGTATATGTTTTTACATAGATATGATAAAATTAAACGGTACACTCCAAAGTTGCCAGTACACGCAAGGTCAAACGAGTTACATTTTAAACATAAACAGTGTCATAAGTGCAGAACGCAGTTCACAACGGTCGTGTCATAATCTCTTAAACATAAGAGTTTAATGTTTAACCTTTTGGCACTAGCTACAATATAAGGCCACTTTTTAAACTTGTATAGAATAAATATATTCTGATGGAATACAATAATTATAATTCAATTTTATTTTATAAAAAATAGAATACCGGAGATTTGGAAACAAACGTGAGGCTGCTGTACGTAACACATAATTTTTAACATTGTATTCTTATATTTTCTATGGTCAAAATAATATTTTTATGACAATACACATTCTTATATCTATAAAAAAAAAGAACAAGATCATTTTTCAATGGTATTTAAAAAAAAATTCTTTACAAAAAAAAATATTAAAATTACACTCAATTTCCTAAGAATTAACATTTGCACAAACGTAATCATAAAAATGTACATAACATTATAAATATATAATTGTATTAAAACTGACAAGTGGCGGTTTTTTCTGCGTTTACGAGTGAAATTATTTTTACTAAAGATATCAACTCAAATAAATAGAATGTAAAAAACATCATTTCATCTAAAAATTATATAAACTATTTATCTCTTAAAAATATCATAATATAAGATAGGAATTTCCAAATTGAATCGGTTGGTAAAGAGCTTTTATTTTAACAAATTTAACTATTCCTCTCAGTAATCTATTTTTTTCTTTGTGTTCTTAAAATAAATTACAATATTAAGGAAATATAACAGTGGGTACTAGTAGACTTAGAGTGTACTCGAATGTTATTTTAAACAAAAAAAATCATGATACAGGCAGACATAAAGATGGGAAAAAATAAAACTTAATTAACTCGAGTTATTCAGGCTAGATTTTACAATGCTGTAGGTAACCCAATTATTTTTTTAAAAAAATTGTAAGATATTAAATTCACACTTTAACTTGTGATAAATAATTGATATCTAGTATTAATAATATTAGAAAACAACACCAAGTACACCCTAATTTATAAATATTATAATTATTCCATCTACTTAAAAACAAACAATTACACTTATGACCCAAGAAATATTGGTATTTAATTAATATATATTAAATTATATACCACCAGAATATACCTTTTCCGTGAAAACAAAACTATGGACAACATTTAATAAACTTGATAACTATTGCACTGGTAGGATACATCAATTTGGTTTTACTGACAATAACAAAAAACAACATAATAAAAGAATATAATATATGGTTATCAGAGTAAAGGAAAATGTATAAGTATCTATTATACCGAAGTTGTAATTTTAGAAGCTATCATTAAAGCTATTGAACCAAACCAAAAATGTTCTGAATTAATATTAAATGAAAACAAAAATAATAAATAAAAAAGGAAAACGATAACCGGCCTAAAAGTTATTGATCATTAAGAAAGAAATCAGTAAAGCAATTAGAAGACAATTGGTCTAAAATATTAATAATAATAAAATAATATAAATATCTAAACGTTGATGTTTACAGTCTTCATCTCAATACACACACAAACACACATTAATAATAGCTATTTAATTTCCTATTTGTAATTTTGTTTTTGTACTTAAATATATAGAATTTCATCTAATCAAAACTGTTTCTAATATTTTGTAATTAAATACACTTGCTATAAAATACTTTCCATTAACAGAATTGCTTATTTAGGTTTTGAAAGCATAACAATAAGTAATAAAAAAATAATAATATTATAATTATGTACATAAAAGAGTGCCACATTTACCTAAAGCCCTGAACCTATGTTTGTACACGTTTACATCAAACGCCCTATGATTATTAACTAATAGATGTTAGTATACACAATATATTATTTATCATATACAATTAATTATAAATCTAATATCACAGTTTCGCGAATAGAAATGATGTTTCTTACATTTCATATAAAAAAAAATATATTTATATAAATTTGTTATAATAAAATTAATTGGCTTATTGATAAACATTTATAAATATATATATAATATATATATACATATACAATATACATTATATATATATATATATATATATATTTATATACATATAATTTTAAAAAGAAAAATCCAACACGCAGGTACAAAACATACAGTCTCAAAAACCACACGAGGATAACAGAGAAACAATATAGCACCCTCATAGTTAAAAATTCTTAGTTAAAAACAAATTCTGTTTAACAGTACTATGTCTTAATTTAGGAGTGAATTCAAACATACTAATACAAAATCTAAGAGTGCTAACATGTTCCTATACACCTTGTGTTTAAAAACAACTCCTAATTTACCTACAGTTTCAAACTTTAAATATTTAGCTATTTTTAAGCACATTTAAGACAACACATAAACTAATATTATAACCTGACATGCTAGATAGATAGTTAATTTTCAATATGTCTATTTTATTAAGATTAGTAAACTGTAATTTAAATAGTCATCCAAGAAGTAGAATAATAGCAAATTGATGTTCAGAGCTACACATATTTGCCAAGTGGTTGTCAGGGGTCTGAACGAACAAAAAATATTGACAGTCTTCAAAATAATACCAAGTAACACTAATGGTGTGACCAGGTACAAGGTAACTAGCTGAAGCAATTTACTATGGCATGACATCCCATATTTCGGCCAAGAATGGGGGTACTACTCGGTTTTTCAGTTTCAGTGTCATACATAGCTCAGAGTTTTCATTGCCCAATGTGCGCAACTCTGTAAGTACTGAGAGAAGTCTCGCATATCTGACAGTTGCTGTGTCACGGTCACGATTATCTACATAAGCTTTTAAAGACTCTAGATAGATCTCTTGAATTTTCTCCACTTTCCAACCATCTAGTAAATTTGGCCTACCTGAAAATGTATAAAAAAAATAATTAATTTCTATAATTTATTATACTATAGTAGATATAGATATAATTTATAAATTAGTAAAATATAATTACTTGAAAATATGACTATGGCGGTTAATAAAGCATATTCTGCATTATCCACTTTCATATTGTACATAAACCGACTGAACGACAGTTGGTTTTCAATGGCATCTCCCAACCCAGCTTTGTTATAAGAATCAGCTGAAAATGGCTGGTTGTTAGCAAACACTATTGAGTCAGTGGTAATGTCATATTTCCTAGCTACCCTGAACATCATAGCTTCACTTGAGCAAGCCTAAATTTACAAAATAATTTAATAACAATAAGACAACCATGCAGAAAAATGTATTTAAAATGGCAAATAATTACCTTAAGTAAAGTGATTTGATCTTCTCTTACAAGTTTATCAAAACCTGGTAATCGTTTGGCAAACTCAACAATCAGTTGAACTGTGAGTATTGTCATCTCAGTGATGATTCGATATGTGGTGTCACTTTGTTTTTCTTCATCGTATTCATCCATATTTTGCTATAAAAATTAATTAATTAATTACAATTACCGATGTGGATTTTGAATATATTTTTTCAAAGTAATTACATTATTTATTGTTAAACGTTTCATGTCTTTTTCACTAGGAGCTTCATATTGATCCTGGAAATAGACAAGTCGGTGGATCAGTTCCTTTTGTTCAGAACTCAACGGTTTCACGTAAAGTACAGTCGGCATAGGTGTGCCCATTATCATTGGTTCACCACATTCAATCTAAAAAAAACAAAACATTATAGATACAAATAAGAAATAATTGTATAGAAGTTATTAAGATTGTAATTACCTTCATCTCTGTAGGTTCTATTTTTATTATTTCAGGAGAAATATCTGTAGTAGAATTTGGTTTATCTTTTTCTCGTTGAGCTTTTTTCTCCTTTCTTTTTACTGCGCATTGAACTTCAGGTACAACACCTAAAAAACAATGTCATATTTAAAAACTATGCATAAACATCAGAAGTAAAATACTAATTATTTGAAAACATTTTAAGGTATAACTAAACAAATATTTGTGGGTCAAAATGACAACAAGTTATGAAACACCACAATTTAAAACAATTAAAATTGTATGTTTATTAGATACTTATTAGTACCTATACATTTTAATAGAATATTAATGACCTATTACATTTATTTGATGCGAAATTTACGGATGTTAAACGTTAATATTACCTTGGAACTATGAGTGGATACATTGTAACAAGTCTAAAAGATTTATTTGATAAATATTTATATAAATACCAAATTGCCCATTAAAATAATGGACTTCACTCGGAGGCATAATGTCTAATTAATGATTATTATAATGTGCAAACGCTTCAAAATGTTAAAACATACTCATACATTATCTACTATAATCATTAAAAAAACTACAAAAACAACATCTACAATTAAATGAGTAAAAAAATACTTGTGTTATAGACCTAATAAAAGTCGAACAACATTTTTATCATATAACATTTAGTTTTAAGATACTATTAATAGCACTGCAACACATTAAAATAATATCTAAACATAAGCATTATTATGTGTATGATCTAACTTCTAAGGTGTCTGCCGAGTGTGTCGAAGGTGTTAATTTGTGTTAACTCGTCAACATTTTGATAAAAAGCCAATGAATAATATTAAAATTATTATTTGTCAAACGTTAGGAATATGTTCTGAAATGACCAATTAATCGAAAAAAGTATGATTGTTATAATCGTAATAGTTATAGTTATACGAAATACAAGAAAAACCGTAAAAGACGATTTGGTTTTAACCATTCATCCTGGCAAACGTTTCAAAATGAAAATAAAATGTTCGTATAACGACGCGACATGGAGTCACGAAGTCCATAATGTTGAGGTCGCTTTAATAACACATTACATGACGACCGATGAGTGTTTGTGCGTGTGAACATAACAGATAAGTTTACGAATACATACAAAGCTATTAAACTACACCGGACTGCAGTGTAGAGCATTTATTTAGTACCGTCGTCGGGGGCAAGGTAAAATTCACAAATTAATCGAGCACGGCCAAGTAGCATGGCAATACGAACCACGTTTTCTGAAACTCTACGTGTTTTGCCTTTGAAATTCATTTATTATTCATGAAACAATCATTCAAGACCCACCGTAATTTAGTATGCGGTGTGAAATCGCGAGTAAAAATACCAGGCGAGTCGATCGATATCAATGTAATAATATGGTATAATAACGGCGAAAAAAGGTCAACGCACCCACCATAAAAAAAAAGCTCGCTTTTGTGCCATAACTACCACAGCCGGTCAAGGTTGCTTACACGACTATACCTATTATAACGAGGGCGCGGGGATTTGGTCAAGTTCGATTTTCTGTCATCGTTTACACGCCGCGAGTATTCAAATTCTTGTTATTGCGGATATTGTGTGCCGTCCGTACACACTTCATGCCACGCGGACATCACGTCATAACATTTTGTGCGGCAGCCGTAGCTATAGCATTATTCGACGATGGTAAACTGTACGAGTATTGGTGCGATAATAGTGGTATTCTATATATTTATTGCGGTTAGAACCGAACTCACCAAACCGCCACACAGTCTTGGTACCCCCAGCCTCTAACACACAATCCATTCGTAAAATGGACAATATTCGAACAAATCGACGATATGAGTAAGCATCGAATCGTTAGCACCGGACTCCTTAATATTATTATGTTTATATAAATACCACAAGAAAAAAGAAAACTTTCAATAGGCCATTTTGCTGCAGACGTTGCTGGTTTGTGTGAGATAATGAACCAACCTATAGGTAATACTGAAGACCTTCATTCAACCCTCGTTCAATTCGAAAAACAATTATTTTGTTTACATACGAAAATTGTATGATTTGGATTTTGGGAGACTTTGTACCTATGTAATATGTATACGATTTGTCCGACATATTTTGTTAAAGTTTCAAATTTGAAAAATTATAAAAAGTTTTTAATATTCAACCATGTTTTTTTCAATATCCATAAAAAAATATGTTATAAAAGTAAAAGTCACTAAGTAATCGTATAATATTGATATTACCATTCCAATATTCTTCGTTTCTTGGCCCAACTCAAAGTATAAAAATGATTTTTATATACACACAATTAAAACATTTCCATTAATTATCTCTTTAAACTAATCGCGGCTATACAATACTATGTAATATGTATACTGTATAGTGTATATACGTGTTTGCATGAAAGTACGTAACATGTTTTATAGTTAAATGTCCGTGACTCCGTGTTATTATGAGTTATGTTATGTTATGGTTGGTCGACTGTGAACTTGTACTATATACCTATGCATACTATATTTAACGAGACAATGTACTTGATTGTATGGCCATTAATTACGTAGCAATTAACAATAATAATAATAATATATTTTATTAAATAAACATTTGTAAGTTTATTTAATTCAGAACGTATTTTCAGTATTTATTCTGGGCTGCGTAGCTTGTCACGCTCGCGCCCCAACACATTTTCCAAACATAACAATCAGAAAAAAAATTCAAGAAACGCTGTGGCCATCCACGAAGGACTTGTATTTTTTGGTTCAATCATTCGTGGTATATTTTTCATTCAAGTAAATTATATGATTATCAACAGATTGTCAAAATGCCTTTCAAATTTCGATTCATAATTTTTATACTGAATAACGGTTAACTCTACTAAAAAGGTATAGATGATAATGGTATTTCGTTGAAAAACAAAAATACAATTTCATTTTAAATTTTTGATTAAACCTATTTTTAAATACTTAACATAAAGTTATCGTTTGACATACCGTTAATTTTTAATACCGTAACTGAAATCCACAATAGTGGATTTCAAAAGAAAAAAATTATTTTGAGTGACCCTTCTGCAGAGTATGATCCTAGATTAAATTCATTACAAACAACACGCAAGCAAATTTAAAAACTCAAAAGGGGGTGACGGTATCATGCAAATAGTATATAAACACCGATTTTGTACTCATTGGTCGGACGTATTATATTAGTGTTTTGGTCTTGCGTCATATATTTTGTCTATAATAATTTGAGTCATTAATTTAATATGTTTAACTTAGACAACTTAGAGGCTAGTATTTTTAAATTATATTTTAAGAAAAGAAAAATTTTAATTCGTGAACATACATAACTCAATTTAAAAATTCCTATTAAGAGCATGTCACCACGTTATTTGATTTCTAAATTCTCTATTTGACCCACGCGCATCTCAAATTTACGTTCAGCAGAACCAACCTTGTTAATACAAGCTTTAGTATTTGTTCTTACGTTTGCTTTTTTACGATATTTCAATCAAATCGAGATATGAGTACCTATTTATTAATTGTGACATTTTACATACTCATAGCTCGCATTAAAATTTGAATATCGTAGAAGCCAATGTAAGAACACTGCAGAATAGATAATGTGGCGATGATACATTTAGCTCATACATTCTCTAACACATGTTAAACAATTGTATAAGTATAATTCTATATGTGCATATAAAAATACGTCTATATAGAGCGCGGGCTATAGCATTTTGCTTTCTCACTTTGAAAAGTTCTCAGAAATATGAACACAACTTTGGTAAACATAAACATGATTATGTTGCCAGATATAATTTTAGAATTAAAATATACAGGCCTCAGGGGCGTCACTTCAAACTTTTGTCTGCAGGTCTTGCAATATTATGGATGATGTCTCTGATAATATAAATCGAAATTTAAATCCAGTGACTAACATGCCATAATAATATCGTTTTTCGCTCTTAAAATTGCGGACCGACATTGCAGGTTTCCTGTGAAATCCGGAGAACCAAACTATTATTCAATTTTAACCCACATAAATTTTATTGTTAGCGGTGTTCCTATATTATATAAGCTCCGTGTGTATTACGTTATTACTCTAGCAGTCCGGAAAAATCCCGATATATTTCATTTTTCTGAAAGTTATCAGTTTTCTATTTTATTATAAAAATACGAAATAGTGTATAGCGCTTACATTCAGGCCTCATGCCGACGGTCAGGCATTTTTTCAGCCGGCACTCCTGGCACTTCCGCCTCATGTACATGTCGATTTCGCAGTTGTTACCGTACTTGCACTGGTACACCGCGTTTTTGGTGATGCTCCTCCGGAAAAACCCCTTGCACCCTTCGCATGTGAGCGCGTTGTAATGGTAACCGGACGACCGGTCGCCGCACACTAGGCAAAGCTCTTCGGGAGGTCGGTTGTTCAGTACATTGCCGCCGACGCCGCCCCCGGGACCCGATGCCGCGGTGTTGACGACGCCAGTGACGGGCGAGTGGTTGAGTTTCTTCTTCTTCAACCCATCCGAATGGCTGCTGACTCCCGACAGGCTGTTCGGCGGAGACAACTCTTCTTTGACTGCAAATGGAAGAAGAAGAGACAACGGTTAAACATTATTACATACCAATATAATACGATACAATATAGTATATTAATATATTAGAGTATAATTTGTAGGTACCTATATTATAATATTATGTTTTACTTTCGTCTCGGGTGAGTGATGGAAAGGGGCCGGGGTGTGGGAGAAGAGGAAGTAAACAGAACCCGAAAACCTGTTTGGGAACGACCGACACCGTCGTGGAGTGGACGAACCCAGTGACCTTGTGATCGAGAACGAAATATACCTATACATTATTATTATACACAAATCTTTTCCCTCCAAAAATCTTTTCGAACATTTTATATTATAATATATATATTTGTTGTACACAGTATAATAACAAATAATACCATGTGCGGCATTGCGTCACGTGGGGTTAATGCCCCTCGAATCAAATAGTATCTTGTCGTTGTAATTATTTTGTAGCTGCGCATTTCGCTTTCGAACGGTGTTCGTCATAATAATATCATTTATTAGAATGACGACTGTGACCTGCAATGTCCTGCACAGACCGACACGGGCTCAAGTAACCCGCAGCAGAGAACCGCCGCCAAAGCGGGAGGCCCGGTTGACGCGGGTCTCGAATAGACCGTATAATATGCGGGTGACTTTGTTATTTATGGGTAAACTACGTTTAAAAACGCACCAAAACTAGACACAGCCAACAATAAATATCCCGAGATACAATTAAAATACTATTTTATTCCAAAATACAAAATATTTTTTTTTTGTTTTACCGTTATATTTTAATAGCCAATCGGATTAAAAATAAACTATTTCGATTTACCTACATCAACGAAAAATTGGTTAATTCTATTGAGATCCTTAATATTTAACTCTTATGACATAGTAGGTATACAGTTTTTTTTACCTTTGGCGCTTACGTCATAATATTATTGCTATTTTTCTCATTTGATCGAAATCTAAAAACGGACACGCTCACGTCTATACAAGGCGACGTCAAATGCGACCGGATGAGTAAATAATAATAATATATAATAGACGAGTTTTTTTTTTTTATTATTATTATTATTCTAAAGAAAAATCGCTCGACGACGACGTTCAAGGCCGTCCGTGTTTCGCAACAGTCGCTGACACGACGGCCGCACTCTCGCAATAGTAATAACATTTTATGTGTAGAAATAGAAACGAATAGATATCGCACACACACACACACACGGGCACGCGGCATTTCTGCCTTATTGTTGTACGGTTAGTGGGGGAAAAAAATACAAATCCCGAGAGATTAATTGCTTTCGTGTGTGCGTTGTTTTTAAACGTCTGGCGAGATGCGCATTTTTTTCTTCCCCCCGCGACCTAGCCCAACAGAAATTCTCGAGAGACCTCGCCGCACACGACACGCTCACACAGATTTACATAAAAATAAATAAAAACGAGCGCATTCCGACGATAAATCCATCGGATAAGTCGCATGTGTACGCGTGTGTGGACTGTAACAAAACAACGCGAGGAACGACCGCCGCCGCCGATGTCGGAGGAACTAAGGAGTGAACCACAAAAACGATATAAAATTCGCTACTCGCATAATATTATTTCGATCGCGGGTTTCGCGCACCGGACGCACTGGGACAGATGTTAATTATTCGACGTTAAAACCAAATGAATATTCATCGAACGCAGCTCTCCACGGACCGGTGCGCCGGCGGCGGCAAATGGAATATATTTCGCGCTAATTACCGGAACCACCGCGGTGGTATACGTAAGCATGACCGCGGCGGCGTCGTCACGGAGTACTCGCGCAAACGTCGACGATTTCTGGAGTACCTGTGCGAGATAAACAATGTTTAAATTTTTGCGACTCGGCTCGACTGCGGGGAGAAGACTAAAACAATGTTATAATCTTTTTCGGACCGGTTTGTCGAGTGTAAATCTCTCCGCCAGTCTCTGTACGTGCACAATTATTATTGTAATACTCAAAACGCATATTACAATAATATAGTCACACGACGATAATGATGATAAAATAATACGGCATCGTCGGCGGCCTATTGTGTGAAAAAAAAAATCGATCTCGAACGCCACGGGAACGAAACGCTATATTATTTCGTATCATATTGTGTGTATGTGATGTGTATAATAGTATATAACATAGGGAGTACCGAGTACGCGCGCGATGCAGCAGTCGCAGAGGTAATAATGATAATAATAATAATAATATGCGGTCGGTGAAGGCGTGCGGCGGCGAAGAAGAATTCGAGGAACTGAAACCGGTTAACGACTACGACTACGACGACGACGACGATTGTGTATTGTGTGCGCGCAAAGAATGAAAAGCTGTAAGTAAGTAATGCGCTTGTTAAAATAAGAAGAAAAAAAATATAAACATTTTTACGCGGTCGGTAGTGTTTATGGCGTCGAGGGAAGCGAACGAATCTGACGTCATCTTTGTCGTTATAACCGACACGAGACTTCGACAAAAGCGGAGGGAAAAAAACCGAAAGCTTTTGACTGCAATTCGACTCGCAGTTTCGCGCGAGTGTTTTACATTTTGCGTGTACATGACATTGACGGCGGAAACGGTTGTGCGCACATTACATTATGCGTTCGCCGAGTAATCTGTGCGTTCGACGGGCGGAACAGAATATGACGACGTCATAATGTGAGTAAAAAAAACAGACTCGCAGCCCGTGAAGGCCGTAGAATCAGAAAACCGCGAAGATCTGCGGTCTAGATAACAACCAGAACGAAAGACAAAAATGGAAAACAAGATTGGTTATTTTTTTTTTTTTATCATTGTTGTTATTACATAGTTTTCCGTCATGATAAGTTTTTTTTCTCTCAAAATAATATTCTAGGAAGTTGGAGCACGTATAATATTATATTAGGAGACGTTTTAACCATATATAAGCCATGTATTTTAACTACACCGGTTAAACTGGGAGAGTTATCGGTCTAAAAGTCCAAAAATACAAATTATTTAATCCGCACAATAAGGTTAGGTTAAAATAAGGTGTTTAATTTTCTTACATAGTACTTTATTATAATTGAAGAAGTTATGGTACTAATAAATTATTATTATTATTCAGGTAATATAATAAATAATATTTTAATTTTGTGAGTTAAATAACTATGGATTTTGGATATTTTGTCTGACTTGAATAACATACTCGGACTTGTTGTTTCATAGTAGTAAAATGCTCGGAAAAATGAGTTCAGACTTTTTTCAAATCGGGCATTCGTCTGGGATTCAACAGGGAGTAGTGTGAAAAACGAGGCGAGACAGTTATCAAAATAATACACGTTTCAATGGTCACTCGGCTCCAGAAGTACTGGACGTGGCGGTGAAGGTTTTAATCTTGAAAATAAAAGACAGCTATATTGTGGAGGGCACACGGCCAAAGGTAGTAGACCGCGTGATTTAGAGTTTTACACGCGTAAATACACACTGTGATACACTCTGCACTTTGTGGGAGATATCAATACCGTGGAGAGAATGAAGAAAAAAATTATATGTTAATCGTTATAATTATTGCCGTCTACAAGTATATTTGCTCAGTCGGACGACGGTGGTAATAATACACGCCACACGCGTATAAATACTTAAGGCACGTGCATTCGGCAGAACAGAACGACTAAGGTTCATTCCTACTGCCACGGTCAAGTGAATAGTGATTATTATTATTATTATTATTATTGTTGTTGTTGTTGCTGCTGGTGATTTCAGGTTCCTTCCCCATGGTGAGAATCTTCCATAACATAAAAACAACTTCTGAATGTGTATAAAGTATAATATAGAAATAATTAACGCACAAGTAAAATCGGCGGCACCGGTAAGAACAATGATCACTTTAACGTACCTACAGTGCACTGTGAGCAAAAATAAACTTTACCCCTTTTTAAAAACTCGACAATATAGATACGTATATAATACAATTATTTTGAGTTTTGGATTTCAACAAGCGCCAAACTAATCAAATACCAATATAATATGCCTATAATATTATTTAAAATAAAATGTATGTTATAGATTTTAGTTTTTGAAGTGTTATATATATTGTTTATTTATTTATTTAATTCACTCTTTGGATCAGTAGGTTTTTAAAAAAACAATATTAACTTTTACACCGATGACTAATGATAGCGATTGGCGGTATTCGCATGGGTCGTATTAGCCGTCGATTTTTTCAGTTTGATAAACTATACTACCTATATTATTATCACCCGAATACGTATGACAAACAATCATTTATCGATTGTGTGTTGTTAACAATTGATATGAATTTTTAAGTACATTAAATGGCATTTATTCATTATTTTTTTTGCGATTACAAGGTTGAACAAAATTAATATTCGATTTTAAACTCACATATTATTAAGTCGTATTAAACAGTACATCAACATAAAATGTGTATGCAGACTCGGGGCTATTGAACGCTTTAATAATATAAGCTCACGCAAATTAAATTTTAAAACAAATGATAACAAATATATGGGTATAGTAGGTACATTATAAGGTACCTACATTGATAATATAATTTTTATTAAACTATTAAATATTTTTATGTTCTTTTAAAAGTAATAAGTATAGGACTTGTAACTTAATACAACAGATATTAAAAGAAGTACCTAAATAATTAAAAATATCTATAAAAGCGCTTAAATATGCAATAAAATGTTGAAAATACAGGTATATAATATATATAAATATAAAAACGGGTAACGACAATACCAGAAAAGTAGATAATCCAAAATACTTTGACTATTAATAATTATAAAATAAAAATCTTTGTATTCTTGAATATTTAATTTTCTGTTTAAATGCCTACCATTAAAATAATGATTTTCTGTATATTTTTAATTGTTTTAACTTTTACAATGTCAATAAAAGTTAAACAGCTCTAAAATCACAAATACAGTTAAAATAGCATTAAAACACCAGTGGACAAAGATATAAAACAAAAAATGTCACATTTTACTTCATCCTGAACTGAAACAAAATGTATACTACAGTAGTTCAGTATAAATGATATCACTTTACAGGAGTCTCTTGAATGTCTCAAAACAAATATGCAAATGATATAAGTAATGAGCCCCTGACTAAAAAATATATTTTAATCGATTCCTAAGACTAAGAGGAAGTGTTTGAAGAAAATACAATCGTAAAAAATAATGCGATTGTTAAATAACGTAGTATAAAGTACTTCACCGGATGAGCATAATTAATAATTGAAAAAAATTAACAATTGATTGGAGAACCTATCGTGACTTAACGGTAAACTTATTGTAGGAATTAACAAATTTCCCGAGCGGAAGGAAGTTGCACGAACGTATTAAGAAATTTTGTCGCGTATTGGCGCACTCCCAAAGCACTTGTGAGTTGTGACTCACAGCTTATAAGTGCGATTTAACTGAAATAATCGGAACCGGTTTATTAGGTATATTTTTACAAAAAAAAAAAAAAACAATTGATTAAACTCAAATATTTTTTCAGGTGCATTAAAAATAGATATAAAATTAATAACCATAATAGCATATAATAAATTATCCAGTCATTGACACGAATTGTGATTTATTTTAGTAAACAATTTTTTTTTAAACATATATCAATTACTATAGCCTATAGGTTAATAGGTATAATATCCTTGGGACGTAAAAATATTTACGTAATTTATAACGAATTTATAATTCCATAACATACGTTAAAAATAATCTGGTGCTAATGGCTATTACTTGATAACGTAACAGCGATTGTTTAAATTGAGCCCACGATGAATAAAACACACGTGGGAATATTACGCCCTAAAATGAATGACAGTCGACTCCTATACCAATAAAATACAATATTTTATTTTCACCATGTGTAGAAGATTAAAAAACTGGTAAGTATATACAATAAGTCTACCATTTTTTTTTGCATCTGTTAACATCTTTTGGGCAGTAAAAATGCTTTTATTTTCTTCTTCAGCATCTTTTCTAGAAGGAAGTGAGGAGTGGGATCAAAAGCGTCTGAAAAGTTCGAATTTTGACGAAAAAAGTGGTACCTACTTCATACTTGCCTATTTACCTTTACCAAAATTCTTTCTTTTTTGGTGTTACTAATATAAACACTATATGTACTGAAATACTTCGACAAATAACCATCAAAATATTATAACACTGCTCTATAATCCGTTCGTATGATTTTCGGTGTGCATTTATTACCCAAATCATTTGGGTACTATAGTCGTTTCACAAATAATTGTTCGGACACAGGAAAAAAAATTAGTTGTCTGGTCAGGGGGAAACGGGATATTTCGGGTCACGAGTACTAATAAGCAATATTTGTGTGTTTTTAATATATATGTAAGGTAAAATAAAAAATATAATAAAACACGCAAAGAATTCAAACGGATTTATTCGTGTATGCGTATGTGCGTTTATTGTGTCTGTGGGCCAAAACGTAGGCGTACAGCTGTATAATATAATTTACGTCCACAACGAGTTTGTTGTACGGTCCTCTCAGAGATATTCGAACTACTTCACCACTATAATATTATACGTCTGCGCTCTGCAGTATGTCGCGAATAAGATTCAACTTTTTTTTCGGTTTTCTTTTTTACACAGAATATATTATAGCAGTCTCTTTCGTCATTTGGTGACGACTCGCCGGGGCGGTGTTTATTCAATGGAAGATTAATTGTACATACATTTACAACAGGACGAACTATATTTTTCAGCGACACGTCGCAAGTAAAAACTCTATATTGCCGCGGCGAAGTGGTTATATTCCTGAAGTATAGGGTGCAGATCAGAGGGGAAACTTGAGCTGGATTGCAGAACGCGCAGTTTCGTCGAGTATCGTTCACGCAAGCATACATCGTATAATATGCAACATACCTCTATATATAGCCTTTTTTTCGTCAAATTCATAAAACCGTTTAACCATTTTTAGAGTTAAGACATTATGTTTTATATATACGAATCGAAACAAACATTTCTCCTGCTAACCGAACCAAACCAAACCGGTAATACTGGAGCAACAGTCGACATGTCGTCATCGTGGACGACGACAACAGTATGATGAACGTACATAATATAATTATACGATACATATCGTAACCCCCACTAATCGGTATAATGAACGACTAACCCCGCTAGTCATCGTATAATACAGTGAGAGCACACGATATCTATAAGAATAAAAAATAAACCTCGACCACTTGACGATACCACGACACTACAATATTATTCCATTGGTACATAAACGCAGATGACCGCCGTCATATACCTGTTGTTATCACGGGGACGGTGGACGAATTGTTGTTGTGCTGTGTCATGAACCGGTTCATGATGGTGTCCTGGTGGTACCGCTGCTGGTGGGTGGTGTAGGTGGGCTGTTCGCCGAAGCTGTCGTCGAGGTCCTGCAGGAACTCAAAGCTCTCCCGGGTCATCGGGCTGTTGATGTTGGTGCTGAAGAATGCGTTGATAAACATGCTGGTGGCCGAGAACCCGGTGGAGGCGGCCGCCGACGACGTGGACGATGACGACGAGGTGACTTCGGACGACGAAGTCATAGCCCCGTCGTTCTGCGATGCTAGTCGCAACATATCGCCGGGTCGGCCGGTTTACATGTGAATAACGCCGGAGTTGCGGCCAACTTGTGGCCGTCGTTCTGGGCTGCGAGGTCGACCGCGGGCGTATGACCAAATAACTGGGGTAGTAGTAGCTGTACTTCTGTAAAACGGATTCGGAAACGTCCACTATATATATATATATATGTGTGTGTGTGTGTGTGATAAGACCCGTCAACGTGTTTCGCCACCGTTTTTCGTGGAGGAAATGGTTTAAAAGTGTATAACCAATAACTTCACCCACATCGGGATTTGTCATAAAATTATATTTTGATTATTATATTTATGACTTCCAAACTTTTAGGGGTGGAGAATTCTATACCTACTGGATATAAAACCTAAAGCCCATCTGGAGAGCCAATGCCCTCCGTTTCCAGCCCCCAGTTTCGTCCATCCCCGGACGGCGGGTAAAGATATTTATTTCCTAGATTTTTTTTTATTATTATTATTTATTCTACGACATCGCAACGACGCAGCAACGTCACGTGAATGTGTTTCTTATATAATACTATATCATTACATTATACATTATTATAATAATAATATGTACGCGAAGGACCAGCAGCGATTTAATAATAAAGTGACGTCATTGCGGGCTCACAATAGAATCTTTTGTGCTCCGACGCCGGTCCATCAAATACGGTTTTTATTTTTCTCTGTGCACCGTGATATAACATAATAACATTATTATGTTATGCAGATGTCGGGACGATTGTCCTTACATATGACGGCCGACGTTAAGCACACGCAATATTTTGAAATTCCCAAGTATAGGAAAGTACGTAGATACGTAGTATATGGACGATCAACAGTTACGTGGTCAAAATTGTGTTCGTTTATAAAATCAGAGACAAAGACCTATTCGAAAACGAGCACAGATAACAATACAATATACTAAAAATGTACATGTATCATGTATTGCCGAAAACGCGGTCGATAGTGATAATCTATGAATTTTATTTTCACAGACCCATTAAGCGCGCTAAGCGATCATTTGTTTATCTGTAACACGCGTGTATGTACGTATATTATTATATACTGTAGGGTCGTTAATGTTGAGCCCGTCTGTGTGTCACATCGCGACGACTGTTAAAAAAAGTCCATTAAAAAAAACCACATTCCACGCACGTTATATATACAGGTGCGATACGAGCGACGTCGTCTACAATGTCATCTTTATAGAAATCTATATGGTACCCACTACGACACATATATGTATAATATACATATAATATATGTAAAATGTAAAAAGTATTAACGTATAACATTTACACGCTTTAAATTAGTGTTCGATTTATGCGACGGAATGTCTTATTTTATTTTTTCCTCCCAACGTTCGCGTCAAAAGTTTCTGACGTGGAGATGATGTGCTACTCCCGATTTCCGATATTTCTGGGAACGATTATTCGAAAACGGCTTTGAAACATGTCGTTTTTGATACAAGTAATTTTAGGTTGTCGTTTCGATATGCTATATTAAGACTTTCCACTGCAAACACAGTGTGCTTTTAGCCAGGTGCTGCGATATACTATCATTGATTTTTTATATCACCTACGTGGTTTTTGTTTATTCAAAAGATACTAAAATATTAATACATTGGGAGTATCATCGACAAGCAAAACAATATCATAAGTTTAATAAGTATTATTAAGAGGTCACAACTTGACAAAAACACACGTTATGATCGAAACATAAACACGAGGTGGGGTATTTATTAGTTTAAGAATTATTATGAACATTCAATCCAAAAAATTCCGAAAGATTGTTAATTATAGAAAACCAAAAACGTAACCCGTGTCTTGCCTAGTCGTTGTGACGTACCTCACAGCTTAGTCGTGAACAGAGTTTTGTCTTTGGTCACACACAACCTGATATAACATATCACCACGACACCCATTTCGTCAAACATTATTATATATAAATGATATTCTCGTACCTCATACAGCGAGCCGTTCGCGAGCGAGACGACATGTAACGAAACAGAAATAAAATCAACACCGAAACACAATAACGTTTTTAAAACTATCGACGCACACGAGCACAGACGTTGTAATAATATTTAAACACACACACACACACGTTTCCAAAACAAATAACAACGATTTTCTATCGGAAAGTATGAAACTGACCGAAAACGTCGTAGACGGAAAAATGACACACGCGGCGGCCGAGACTGCGACGCCGAGAGGAGACTTGAACGCGCGACGGGATGACACTGCCGGAACGATGAACTTGAACTGGCGGCTGCAGGTGAGAGAGAGTGCGACGTCCGGGCGGCGGCGGCATTGGCCTCCGATATCAACACAACACGCGAGTGCCGCCGCCGCCGTAGTTACGACCGCCGGGTGGGGATAAGTTCAGGGCCAACACTTTGCGCCCACCCGCCCGCCCGCTCGATACATCACCGCCACCCCCACCGCCGCCCCCACCACCGACATACGACCGACGACGACTATACCAAGACTGTATTATTATTATTATTATTATACCGCGACCGCGGTCGACCGTGTATAAAGCACAATAATAATATGATATTATAATGTCGTAAAATCGTTATGTTTCAGTACCGAACACACGACGAGTGAATCGACCGAAAAGCAAGAAAAATACAAACACGGCCTTATGTTGATATTACGGCACACGCGAGAGTTCACACTCTCTCGGCCGCGACGTTTTCAAGTGAAAGTAGTGGGTACTCTCTCCGCGGCGGCAGCGACGACGACTACGACGTTTAAAAATGTTTTCTTATTTATCGTTTGTATACACCTAAACCGGTGAACCCGTATTCGTGGTATTATATATAGTATACTTTGTGGTACCTACGGGTTTTCGGCGTCATCACAACACCAAACAGCACGCACGCGTTGTACACAATCTCAAAATATATAATACGTCCGATCGGTAACCCGTTATAATGAATTATAATTCATTATATCATTGAGATGCACTTCAAATTCTTACAAGTTACCCCATGCACGCTTTATCCGTCCGTTCGACCCGCGACATCGGATTTTACAATACGGTTATTATACGACGTGTGTGGAGAGAATAATTTACTACCTACTTCGCCGCCACACGACCATTGCCGTATAGGAAAATCATTGTTGGTTTTTTTTTACACGATTAAAAAATAAAATCGATACCAAATGACGATCTTCGTTCCCTGCAACGATGTTCCTCAACGAAATATCATATTATATAGAACGTACATAATGATATATTTTTTATTTTTTATTCGACGGAATACCAAGTATAGTAATAATGATTTTTATATTACACGTAAAACATGTTTTACGAAAAAGTAAAACGCATAATATAAACTCGTATGCTATAGAATATTATATATTACGCGTGTGTACGTAAAAAGTTATAACATAATCGGATCACGTGGCCGATTGTCGGGAGATTTTTCAAACGTGGTCATACATTTTAATGTCTAAAGGGGTTAATATTAATTTTGTTCGTATCATACGTGAATGATTAATGGATATTTTTTCATACTAGGAAACCCATGACTAACGCACACGGTCCTCTCTTCTACTTCACAAGCAGTCCTCCTGCAGGATTTTTTTATTATCATTATTATTATTGGATAGGACGGGAAGAGACGACATGTCGGTAGCGGTAGTTTCTATTTTATATAGTCTTATCGAAACGGATTTCGTTTCTTCGGTAATATATTATGCGTTTCGGTCAGATAAAGACAAACCCAAACAACAGCAGCAACAGCACGGGGCGGCCGCGGGCCGGGGCTCTGGGTTTCTTAAAAGCGGTTTTCAATGCACACCTTGCAGAGCGCGGGGTTAAAAGCCGAACTCCAGCAACCCCCTCTAGATACAGCAGGTGTTACACATTATACAACCCTCTCTCGGTATTCTCAACCCTTAGACATTCTTTACGACGTGCTTGTAATATAAGACACACGCGGTGAATAAAACTCGTTAAGCAATACGCGTTGCGTGTGTGCGTGTGAGTGTGTGTTACTGTGCACAACAGGTAGAGATAGTGAGAGAGAGAGAGAGAGAGAGAAGAACCAGTTTCATCTGTTGATTTTGCGTCTCTTCTTGCAGGTTTAAAAAAAAAAGAATATTATAGTTCTCTGGAGGGATATTAATAGGTAGGTCCTCCTCTGTACTATACAACGGCTATATACGACGGCTCCGCACGACCTACGTTTCCCCGAGTGGGTTTTTTTTTTATATATTAACGATTTCGATTTACGAGCTTGGTCAAACCATCTGGAGATTACGAGTACCTTACGGTCGTAAAAGGGAATATCTGCGATTATAAATGTGGAAATGAAATAGAAAAAAAAATATTCTGCGAATACACATAATTATTGTATAAGCAGAGTCCGAGATATTTTACGGTCTAATTACATTGCTCACAAAATAAAAGCATACCAATATAGACAATAATATACTATATTTATACGTGGTGACTGATGAGGTAACACGATGAATACCGTAGACAGGTAACCATAACTTAGGTTCAGATTTCAATGCATATTTGCATCATGTTTTTTTTAGATTCCTTGATAGTAAAACTTTTCAAGCTATAAATGTGTTTTATATTTAATATATAATATTCTAATAATGCATTTTTTAGGACTAACATTTTTACAAATTTTTTAACTATTTAATATAAGTATGGAAAAACTCCTAGTATGACAAAAACAAAACAAATTCTCATTAGATAGACAGGGCTAAAATATGTAGTAATCTAGTTTTAAAACAACACGAGTCTCGGATTTATATCGGTCGATTAGATATTAATATTATACATGTCAATTTTATTTTTAACACAGATCAAACCCATTTATTTCTACTAAGTATTAATTGAAAAAAATGTTAATGTAATATCTAAAATTAAAAATTAAATAAAAGGTATAGTTTGGAGTTTTTAGGTCATAGATGCTTTATTTTATAAAAATTGTATGGTTTTAAAATCCGAATCCTAATTATAACATTATAAATTCGTGTCCGCTTATTATAGATCATATTATTATAATATAGTAATATACAAGCGTATACCCGCACACTATACAGAATACAGACATTAATATGAATGCAATGGTAATTTTTTCTTGTTAATATTCTATGCGTAAATTTAAATCACAGCAATAATAATGGCTATAAAATGGAATAGTAATCAAAAAAAAAAAAATAATAATAAAAGTATACCTTTATTTTTTTATAAGACCACGAACCAATTCTCTTTGCATTGCTCGAACATCGTGGTTTAAATAAAAATCTGACGTCTGATTACGTAATACGTGTAATACTCCGTCCACATTATACTAACGTTTGCTAATATATAATGTTGAGCCTCAGGCAAACCAGTAAAATACATAAAAAAATCATAACACGTAATATATAATATAGCTTATAAGTATGTACGATGTACCTATGTAATCCAAAACGTTTATTATACATAATACAGATGGAGCATAGAAATGCAATTATAATACGATTTGGTTTATAACGTAGAGTGTGCCAAAATGTTAGTTTAAAATAAAATTTTAATAGAACGGGATACGACCCATAATTATTGTTATCCTAAATGTTTAAACGTTATTACGGCATCAGCCAAGTAATTCGAGCCAAGAAAATCAGAGAATGCGCCTAAAAAACGCAACCATAGGCAACACAACAGTGCAACACGGCCGCACAGTCATATTTACAACAATATCATTCAAAACAAGTTTCCCTTAATGAAAAATTTAGATTCCCGGCAGATGATGATGGTGTAAGAGCAATTATTTCTATCTCGTATAAAAAAATCACCCAAATTGTTATGATCGTTTCAAATTATATTAATTTAAAAGCTTTGAGACACAACAGTCTTTACGTTTTATTCCTCAGTTTTAATGATTTTTTCCTCAGACCGTAAGTATTAATTTATGCGTGTTTTCGTGTGCTCACCTCAACTCGAAATCGATATATATGGTGGTCGGCGAAGTGCATTGCAACAATCGCGTTGTTGACAAAACGCCCACGTCACAAAAGCACGAACGGATCGCGATCGAACGAGGATAAAAATAATACGAACCAATTAACGCGACAATAAAATAGCATAATGTACAGACAGGCAATTAATTCTCCGGGTGTAATCTCCGGGTTTTGACGCTTAATCGTCTCTATGGAATTAAAACAAAATCGTACATCGAACACCGCAGGAATAATTCGGTCGCGTTTTCCGCCGAAGAAGGACTCGAGATATCCTGCCGTGGACTTATTTGAAATGAGATTTTCTCTCTCGAACTCGCAAAAATACGCACATATATTATTATGCATTATTATATATATTATTCTTTGGCATCGTTTCACGAGCGTCGATAGGTTTTTGCGCCGCTGCCATGATTACGTTTTTTTTTCTGTTTGCTTGTCACGGATGCGTTAACGTCGTAATAATAACAATAATATAATATACGCGCAACTCCCGCTGGCATTGTTATAACACGAGATATTTCGATCGATAACGTGGAGTTTTTTATGCGTTCAAATCTTTCCTCGGCCTCCGCCAAATATCGACGTCAACAAACGTTCTCTCTCGCGTCAAATCCGGACGCGATAACCTTCACTAAATTGCAGCATGTACCCACCTGCGCGACCATTAAGCGGCGTAGGTATGTAGGTATCTATACGGAATTATTATTATTTATTATCCATTAAAATTTGTCGAAAACAATTTTTTTTTTTACATCATATCACGTCGCAATATTATATTTATCGCACGCGAGTATAATATGCGTTTTTGTTGGTAGGTACACGTCAGTCATACCGAACGAATGAAACGCCGAAATGATATTATATTATTATTGTACGACTGAAGCGTCTCAACAATGTGCGACGTATGCGCCTCTGGGCCTCGGCGCCATTGTGCATCGCGTGTGTTTGGTCGCGAGAAACTGTTATATTATTATTTACTATTATTATGTTTATTGTGTCCAAAGAAACGGCGCATGTACAGATGACCGGAGGTATTTGTTCGCCCGCCTCCGGATGAACTTTTCGTTCGACCTGATCGACGGTACGTCATATAGAATGTAATATCGAAGACGAACTTCGCACGTGCCGAATTATTGTTCGCCGAGCAAAATACGACGACATTTCACTGCTCGCTCCGAAGTCGTCGAACGCAAATCGCCACAGTTATTAACCGGGTCACGCGGGTTACCATCACCTGGTTACGTCAGACATATTATTAGCGATTTACCGACGACTGCAGCTGTACTGTGCTGTACGCAGTAAACACACCTTCGACGTTTAAATCACCGACGCGTCCCGGCCAGAGATCGGCACAAACTAATAATAATAATAATAAATATGTTCATAACACACACCCCGAACGAGCGCGTGTCCGTTCCAAGGACAACCGCACACGCAATAATAATAATAATAACAACGCGTAAACATATTGCAAGACACAAATATATATATAAATATATTATATATGTGCCTACATAATAAATGTCTTATGTAGAGTTTGAGGCGGCGATGACTAAACGGAAAAATATTATTACGCATTATTAGGCCAGGTATAATATTATCACACACTACCGTGGTTCTCGACCAGATACACAACGCGTATTTAGAATAATAATAGTAATAATATAGGTACTAACGACCGCAGCACTGAAGTCGGTCGTTACTTCGTCGTTGGCCCGCGCTTTTTGTGGTCACTCCGTCCGCTTTTCGACCGTCCTCTCATTTTTTTTCTCTTCCCTTTTACTATTATTGGTCATTTGTTCCACTCTTCTACCTCCGTTGACCATATTGACCGCCATTTCACACGGCTGCTGTGGCTACACCGCCGGCAAACACCGTGGCAATTGCAATATCATGTCGCCCGCGCGATCCACAATACTATGTACCTTACAATTTTCGTGGGTCGGTCCGACCAAAAAACCAGCAAAACAGTACGCTTTGTTGGAGCGTTATCGACGAACCGCCTAGATAGGTATACCATTTCTTTATTTGTGTTGTTCGGTAGGTACAGAGATAGGTACGGCCGTGAGTTAATAATAATTATTTACGTACACAACGTATTCTATTATCGGTTCGCGATGGCGCAATATATATTATCGTCCCGGGTCTCCCCACACATCGCACGATGCGAGCGCTGCACAATAACACAATAAGCACGTTCGGGACGTGAGAAAAGCTCTATGTTTTTGAAAAAAAAAGTACTGCAGGTATATTTATAATAGGTACAAGGTACGCGTATATATTATAAAAAGTGATAACATTTTAACACGACGGTTCGTTGTCGATTATCGACGCCGCTGTTTATATGCCCGCGAATGGATCCGCGGGGCGCGGTGTAGACGATGATGGTTGATTTTTCACGTGAAAAGTGTCCTTGAGTCGGCATAAAAAATGAAAAAAACCCCCCCAAAAAAAAACAGAGACCAGGAAAACGATCGTGGAAAAAATAAACGACACGATGGAAAGTCAATGTCGTCGTGTGTGTTATAACTCGCACATAAAAATGTATATAACCGTGATGACGACGTCGAACGATGATGGTGATGGTGGACTAGTGGAGGTGATAATTTCGTGCCTACTGTAGTCGGTGGAGCAGGGGGATTTCGTCAGAACGGAAAAAAAAATCGGTTTCGGTTGTCACGGGTTGACAGGTTGATTGGACTCGGCCCAAACCAACATATTATATTGTGTATATCGCCACCATTGTAATACGCGAGGCGGTGGGTACACGGTTTTTTTTTTAAATAATATAATACTATCGAAAATAAGCAGGCGGCGCGTGTAATAATTTTATATACTGCATAGCCGGTGGTATATACGGTGTTGATAATCGGCCGAACGCAATCTAATCGGTCGAGACTGCAAGCTACAGTGTAGCGAGTATAATAATATTCTACCTATATAAATAGTGGCATAATAAGAAAGAGGCAACATACACGTACGAGGTACCTCGATAATACAATATCGTCGTGTATGTGTATAAATATAATATATGCGACGCCAGCGGTAGGTACCCACCTCTACAGGAGAGGAAAAAAAAACTTAACCATTTGTAGACAAACGTCGGGCGGAGCGCATTACAATAATGGTAATACGCTGCACGGCCATGATATAGGTACACGGTTACGTTACAACGACAATGAAAATGAAATAATAGTAATAATAATAGTAATGATATTATATTTTATTATATTATATAATATAATATACGATGCAGGAAAACGCTGCGGCGTTGGCAGGCAGCTGCTGATGACCTACAATGGGTATGCGCGAGTACTTCGGTTTTGATGTCCGTTGTTGGGGGGAGGGGGGGGACCGGTGCTCATAATCGTAAACATTTTATTGACCTTTGGGCCGGGTCGTTGAAAATAATAAATCGTTTACAAAAAAAAAAAAAAAAACACATGCACATATTATAGGTAGTCGGCACCTATATAGCAAGCTTACGCATAATATATAATAATATAATGTACCGATGGGGGTAGAATGGAGTATAGGATATTTTCATCAGTTGTCGTTTATCGCGCAGCACGGACGTTATATTGTATATTTGTATATGAGTATTGAGCATGACTGGGGAACTGTGGGGGAGTGCTGTTAGGGGAACTTGAACGCCCGCGTAAAACCAATCGACCCCGATCAGATTTGAAAACGTTTGTTGATGTTGCTCTGAAATAGTTATCACATCGATATTATTGAAAACGATTTACAGTAACGATTGTATAGCTGTTGTAGCACTCCACGCTCTCACCAAATCTCCATGATGGTAATTACCAAGTACATGTCTAAAGAGATCACAACGCACGACATTTGCATTCAAAATTGTACTGCCAAAATAAATTGCGATTTTATACGAACTCGACCAGTACTGCACGATTTTAGCATTCCCCACGTGTCATCAAATATACTCGGCACTGCGTATGGCGATAAATAGTCGGTTACAATCCCGAGGTATGGAAATGACGACTATTATAATGGTTCACGACCCCTTTCATAATTAATTTGTCCGTGAGGAAGGAACCGGGTCGGTAATACGAAAACCCGACATCTCGTTGAAGACTGTTTCGGTGTCGTCGTTGCGACAGAGCGTCGTAACGTCCGGCGCCATCTGTCAGCGTAACCGCCAACTGAACGACACCGACGCGTCCGACACCGCTAGATCGCGGACTGGCGCTCTCCGAAACCGTCCAAAACAACGAAAATCTCGACGTCAACAACAGATGAGAAAAACAACAACATTGCCCCCACAACGAGGAATGCTTATTATTTTTTTCGACCCCCCTCCCCGTCGTGGAAGGCCATCGTTATCAAAGCGTGCGCGGAGAATATATTCACTCACATGACGCACAATCGATTTTCAAAAACCGTAAAACAAAAGCAACATCGATTTATTACAAAACGTAACGTTTTTTTCTCTTCTATCAAACACGTGTGCGTGACGTGTACGACGATTTCAGACCGAAAACATAACACATGGCACGGCTTAAATCGCTCGGAAGATCGGTTTTCAAAGTATTAAAATTGAACGCGATAGTTAATGGAAAATGTGACTGTCGAAGATGGCACGATAAATTATCATAGAAATGCTATTGCCAAGGTTAACGCGAACAATGTAATACTGTAGAACACCTATGTCAACACGAATCCGGATCGACGTAAATATCAATGAAAACCATAGCACGCTACTAAATATTTCCCCCCCACAAGGAAAATGTATGGACCATAAACTACGTATGTTATTGTTTACAAGTAACCGCGACAACAGAAAACCTTTTACGAAAAATCGATCGGAAAAACAAAAAAACGTGTACTTATCCAGCCCAAAACCACGTTCGTGTCAAAAAGTCAATTAAACAATAACGCAAACTTTACATTTCGATATGAGATAAAAATAATAAAATATAATAACGTACGCAGTTGACAAACATCGGTATAAATGATTACTGTATCGATGCGACTGAATCGAAATCGGACGTGTGTTGGTCGTCTGACGGTGCGTCGTATCTCCGACATAAAATTCAACTAACGACAATAATTATGTCTACCTACTAATTAACCAACAAAATATTAATGTAAATGTATAACAGGCGTGTACGCGTGCGCTAAATAATTTGATGGTTATTTTAAAAGTTTGAAACGCGGTTAAAGGCGTTCGATTATTATTATTATTATTATTACAATCGTATTATTATTTATTGTGCAGGCGAATATATTATATTGTTTATACTTGATTAGGTACCTACCACGGGGGGGTTGGGCAGCGGATTATACCTAGTAATTATGGACAATTAATGGTGTACGCGTATGGACTATATGGTGAAGAATTTCGATGGGTCGTGGGATAACGGCCGATACACGCATGTTATGGTAGGTAATAACTCATAAAGAATATTGCTGTCCATAACATTTATCATAGCATTTGATCGGATGATAAAACGACGTTACCCGACGAAAACGCCTAGTACGGTTGATATCCATTTGGGCGCAAGGTGTTTTCTCGCACCGTTGATGGAAGACTGTTATAATAACATTGGTTATAAAAAAAAAATTGAGTTTTGAATTGACGCAGTAAATTATGTAAAAACTAAAATGTAGAAATTTACAATACACACTTCGAGTTCCGCTTTATACACGATTATCGGTCAAATACAAGAGGTATACGTTAAAATAAGATATAACCCCCTCCCCCCCCCAATACGAATCTTTAAAGTTAAGTCCCTGGACTGAGTAGTCCACCACGTCGGACGCGTCGTATTTGCTTATTAATTATTATTGTATAAATGAGTACAGATTGTAAATTGTTCTAGTTAATAAAATAACATGCAACTGTACACGAGTACACGACACATGAAAAAATTGTATTATTGAAAACATAATATGATGTTTTTTTTTTTTTAAATTTATATTCACAACCCAAAAAATAACTTCCACACGGGTAATAACAAACTATAATAACCTTGTATCATAATGGACGTACCTACATAATAACATGTGGTAATATTAAACTAATAGGGGCTTGAACGATTTTTAATTTAATGGTTTACGCTTAATTCGGTAAAATGTTATGAGCTTGATACAAAACTGTTGTGACGCTTTGGTGTTGTTGCAGTCGATTGAAAACACTGACGCGAAGAACTATAGTGTAGACGGGAAATCAATAAAAAACAATTGATTCCCGAAATTAATTTTTCTTTTGTTCGTTTGTTGTCGTTACGGATTACGCCGTACATACATAATAATATTGTAATATGTGAACAAACCTACACACCAGGGAAAACAAAAAACGCGTAATCTCATCCAGATACTTAGTTATTTTTCTTTTTTTTTATAATCGAACGACGACTACACTTTTACGCGGACAAACGAAAGAAACACAATGTCTTCTGTCCGGGTGTTAATATTAACACGGCACATTGTCTGTTCGACTGTATCGCAACCATAAATGAAATTATTTATTACAACAAATTCGATGACATATCGCGTTTTCTGCACGCGCGCGACAAACGTGTTACCAAACGATTCATGTGCAGCGTACACATATTTATTCTATTTCGAGAGGATATCACTATGGCCTATTTGTTTAATCCCTCCGACCCACACGCAATATTGCAAATTTGCGTTCAGCAGGACCAGCCTCGTGTTGACAGCCTTAGTATTAGAGTGAATCGATCAATTTATAATCAAGCTTAAAGTTAATAATATTATCTGTGCGTTAAATTTTTTACGGTATTTTTAAACAACTTATGAGAACGTAAATTATTTAAAAATACCCTTAACTCACATAGAAATTGAAATATCGTAAAAAAAGTCAAAACATATAATAATATAATGTTCTTAACTTCAACACTATATAAGTTCTAACACTAAAACTAACAACGCAAGGACGGAGGAAATTTGTTGTGCAGTTGCGAGTGGGCCAGAGAGAGGAAACCGAATAGTCCTCTTTTAACAAATTCCGCACTAAAGACGGTCACCTCTGCGCGGGTAAACGGTTCATTGTTTATTTTTTTCGCAATGTTCGCTATCCCGCAGCTGCTGCTTTTGACGGGCACGCGTATCAATCACGCGCTGTACGGTGGCGAGTATATTATTATTATTATTATTATTGTTATCGTAAAAGACTAAGGCGACGTTATTGGAACTCGTATAATATTTTATTATTTCGTATTATTATAACGTAGTGAAAGTATTAAAAACGCCGTTCACGCCACCGCTGCAGCGGCGACTGTTAGTTTCAGTGCCGCCGTGTCCCCATTCGAAAAGTGAAAGATCCATCACTCTCCCCCTCCCGATAGCATTTCCCCTCGGCACCACACCACAAACACGATACTACCGGTAGACTGGAACCTACCGCCCGCCCGGCACGTACGCGTACGACGTGTGTGTGTGTATTTTTAGTCGGGTCGTAGAAATTTTAATTTTAGAAAACGCCGGACCCGCTCTATAATAGACAGTCCTATACGTATAATAATATAATAACGTGTATAATATGAAAATATGTGCGCGTGCAGCGAAGAAAAATCAAGTACAAAACGCATATGTATAATATTTTTGAAACATAGTATATTAGACTTATTCATTTACAATGGCCGACGGATAGTCCAACTAGCCGTTTAAATATGCAACTATCGGTAGGTATGATAACAGAATAATATTGGTCATCGCTTTTAAAGTTATTTTAATTATTTTATGTAGACCAAGAATAAAGGTTAGACGTAGAATTTGGAAGTCATGTTTTTGAATTATTAAATGCACACAACGGAAGAGAGGGGCTAACGACTAATCAACCGTAATTTTCAACAGTATTATTATAGCGATGATATAATTTGTTGTCAAATGTGACTTTTGATAAAAAAAAAAAAAATCACGACAGGCAATAGGTTATTAGAGTTACCAACCATTATATTATATTAACATAAAACATGTACAGTTGTACTCGCATCCGATCGCAGAGAACGACCCAAGTCTAAACAATTATAAATGAACACAACTCTCATGATGATGTATATAACATATGATATACAGAAGCCTTCTACTCGTTAGTGTACAAAAAAAAAAAAAAAAATCCGGTGGGCTGTCGCAGCGGACCGGATATCGGTAGTAACGACGATAAATGATAATAACGACAATATATTAAATAAACTGCAACGACGGACGGATAAAAAAAAATAAAATATCGAGATTTCACTTTGATTATTTCCAGCAAATATAATACTGTACGGTGATGACTAAGAGAAAAAATTCAGTCGCTAGTGCGTACGCGTAGACGACGGCGACGACGACGAAAAATCCGACTGGTTAACCGGCTCCGGGGTGTAGGTCAAATGTCGGCGGTTCCCTTTCTACAATAATAATAATAATAATAATAATAATAATATAATATATTAAACTCCGAATGACCCACATATACAACGGTGTACCGGCGGCTCGCGGTATACATATAATATAATAATAACCCGAAACCGACGACGTTTCACCATTTTTTTGTATAATATACCTTCTCGAATAAAAGTAGTCACGTCCGTCGGCCGCCACTGCAGTTATCTAACCCGCACGCTTGTCCGTCGTTGTATATGTGTGGCAAACGTTCATTTTTTTTTCTCTCGAGCCGGCGCGCGAGCACACACGGTTCATTACCGGGTGACAATACAGAACGCTCGTGTATTGTATTCGTCATCGTCGATAATATAAGAGAAATGATTTATCCACCGACGTCCGACGATGCTCAGTTACGTATTAGGTAATGTCCGTATAGGTACATGGAAAATATAATGTACCATTGAGGTACGTAACGACGGCACAAAACTCGTAAAAATGATTGCCACGATCCGTTTCAACGACGAGCGTTTCCTGAAATCATCGACCCGCAAAGAAAATACATCGTCCGACGACCTTGGTCCGATTGTAATCGTCGTCGTCGTCGTCGTCGTTTCGTTTCGGTCCATTCACCGCGCGTTCTTTCGGTTCATGAGATCCACGTCGATTTCCCTTTATAATGATAAATAATTATCACTAAGCAACACAACAACCATAATATTATTGTCGTGTCACGATCACACGGTTCGCGATCGAAAGTCCTTGACTCGCAATGCAACCCTTTCAACGGACAGACGCCCACATGGTTATGGGCTAACGCACGCACACACGCATAAGTCGGTGGGGGGGGGGGGGGGAAAGGATGGAACGCTGAAAAGAATATTGAAAAAAAATATTATGAATTTTAATACAACGACGGTCTTGTGCGAGAGGCATAATAATATAATATAACGCACAACGTTATATACACAGTAAAAATTCAACCAATTAATGTGTCATGCATATACGGGTAGCGTATATGTGTAACAAATACAATATAAAAACAGACCACATCAACCCGCATTTCAGTGGTCGTCTCTCGCAGACGAACGTGCGCGTTCAATTAAAGATAAATCAATTTTTTTATCATTAACTTTCAAAAACACGCTCAATTAGATGTGTATACATATTCGGGTGCGATTTTTATATAGCCACGATTTTTTGTTTTAATGTAAACCGATGGATTCAATTTTAACGGGAAAACAACGCTATACTATTGCGTCAATACTATTGCACTATTGCAGCAAAACAGTCAAACCTTGTTGTACATCACTCATCACTTATCACTCCTTGTTGTATATAGCTAGCTAACCACAAATAAAACGATAAAAAACGTTACCTACTATAATGTATAACAATTGTCGACGTCTAATAACGAAAGAAATATTGCAAAGTCATGTGTATTTTGTAGATAGTATATATTATACCATGCATTAGGTATACGTATATTGTATAATAATAATATATTGTACGCCCGCGATTATATTATTACGGACACCGCGAAAAATAGTATTTCTCGTTAAAGTTTGGCCTACATTTTATTATCGGTCGAGTGTTTTAACCCTCCGCCGCAGTTTGCAAGGTCAAGGAGTTACTGTCGTGGATAAAAAAAAAATGAGCACAAACCATTATATTATACAGATTACCATAATAATAATAGTAATAAAAATGTATGTAATAACGAGCCAATCACCTCGACGACGACGAGTATGTTACACTCATCGGGTACACGGTATGTTAAATAATTAAAAAATTGATAAAAACTTCGCTGCAGTGATCCGTTATAACGCATATTAATGTGATTGTCACAGCGGACGGTCTACATGAAACGTTCTTTTACGATATACGGACAAAGAGAAAGGCCTCCTCTCTTTCTCCCTCGTATATATACCTAACACTATTATATTATTATTAATATGTACCACCGTTCCGCGGCCGCCCAAGGTTAAGCTACCCGAGGGCGATATTGTTCTCCGACGAGCGCACTTCTACACACCGCAACGGATGCGAAGAAGAAAACTACAGAGTATAGTCGTTATTGAAGATACCGTTAGGTATTTTTTACGTTCGAAATATGCTTTATTATTATTATTATTATTATTATTATTATTATCATTATCTGATGATGAGACGCGAGAGAATAAAATAAAACGCACCAGCAGGCGACCAACTCGCTACATATATAATAATGTAATATATTCCCCTTTCTGGGTATGATAATATAACGCATTATTATTATTATTTTTTTTTATTTTTTACCCGTGTCGCTGGGATTGTTTTAGGCGGTTTTTATTTTCTGTCTCTCACACACACACTCATACGGTTTCTAATATTGTGTTTATGATTTTTGTATTCGAGAAAAATTGAAAGACCGCAGCTAAAAAATATATATTGTACCGTTGGCTCGGAGAGCGAGTGAATTATACATATATACATATTATTGAGGGGCGGTGGGAGACTACAGCAGCGGGGAGAGGAAAAGAAAGAGATATACAGACACGCGAGGCTCAATGACCTACATATTTGTTTTCGTATCAGTCCGCGCGAGTGTGATGTATATATGTGTAATATATACTGTGTAGTGTGTAAACACACAAGGTCTATCCCAAAATTAATAATCCCCACCTTCACGCCGACAAAACGGCGGCAGTGGCGACGGGAAAGGCGACGACAACAACGCATAATGGCTCCCGATACTACTTTATTTCTTTCGTCATTTGTAACGAAGTAAAGTTTTCTTTTGTAAGAGTAAAAATAAAAAAAATAAAACATTTTGGCACCCAGATGTCCGCAGAGGTCAACCGTCGAACTTTGAATAAATTTCCGTAACCCAATTACGTGATTGATACCCCGCCGAGTGTACACACATCGTATATTATAATAATATAATATTATTTATGTAGCCTATATAGTGCATACAGCGTGTACGATAATACAATAATATTATGCATGTGAGTAGTATTTTTATAGTACACATAATACTATATACTATATACGTACAAAAAGTAATTGTTTAAATAAGTTATTTTTTATCATTATTATTATTTAGAGATAATTATTATTTCTTGCTGCATTTACACACATAAACGTTCGGTTATTACGCAATCGACGACGTGAATATTCCTAGTTCCACCAAGGTCGTTAAATTGTACGTGTACATAATGTAATGTATAAGTGTAGTCGGAGAGATACAACAAACGTATAGGTACCCATACTTGCGTGTATAACTCGCGTAGCCAATTCCAACGAGTAACAAATTCATTTTTTCATTTTTTTTGCTGTTCATAGCCGAGCCATGAATAAAAAAAATGATTACAATAATAATTGAAAAATATTGACGCTGGCAATAAAAAACGAAAATCATAACGAGACGCGCGATGTGCAGGAGCACATACCTACCTAATAATAATCGCAAGGCTTTCTGTTTTTTTTTTTTATTTCTAAACATGTAGATGTAGGTACATCACCGTTATTTGCCGACGATATATTATTATTGCTACAATTATAAAAACGTATAAATAGTAATAATAATATACCGACAGCCGCGACGTTTTGAGTGTTTGATTTGCTAACTAGGCCAAGTAAATACGGACGCACATAATATTTATTGCATTATTACACAATATACATCGAACTTAATAGACCACACGTCGAAAAACTGTGACATTAAAATAACTTTATCGCTACGGCTACGAACACATTCGACCAATATAGGTGAATCCGTATCGACCTAAAAATCACACAAATAAATCTACAGGTTTGTAATTTTATTTTTACAATATCCTTACACGCATGCACGCGATAAATCCAAAGAAGGACGTGTGGGAGTATCGCCCGACAAGGGGCGGTGAAACGCGATCGATTTAAATTTGGCACCGTAGTCAGACGGACACTGTCCACGGTGTTACGGTGTATTTGGGCGGAGGAGGGTTAGGAGACGTGCTACTCGACGACATAATATTATAATATTCTAATAAAGAATTTTCGAAACAAATTGGTATAAAAAGAACTCACCGATTTTGCCACTCATCGGACTGTACGGGTCGTAGCTGTTGGTCGACATTGGAGACGTGTTGTAACCGCCGCCGCCACCACCACCACCACCGCCGCCGCCGTTCGATATGACCGTGTAGGATATGTGCGACGTGCCGGGCGACGATGCGGGCGGCGAGTTGACGGCCAGCCAATCGTCGGGCCTGAGCCGCTTGACGCCAGCGATGTCGTTGAACAGGGTGGAACAGCCGTTGCGGGACGGGGGCCCCTGCTGCTGCTGCTGCCCGGGCAAGTGGCCGCCGGGCGGGCTGCGCACGATGACGGCGTCGGTGGCCGTCGGCAGGCCGTGGTAACTGCCACCGGTGGCCACCTGCACCACGGCGGGACTACGGGGTTTGATGATGACCTCTGTGCCGCCACGGCCACGGTTGTACGACATGAGGCCGCCGACGCCGCCGCCACCGATACCGGCGGCGGCAGCAGCGACACCACCACCGCCGCCGTCACATTTCTGGTCCATCATTGCGGCCGCGTGCAGGTCGCACGTTATCACGCATGGACTGTTGCGGCCCGGCACGGCGTGCTGCTCGCCGCCGCGGTTCGGCCGCTACGCGCACCACCCCGCGATGGTGGCCTGCTCGTCGTGACCGTCGTCCGCTTGAACGTCGCCACGTTGGTGCATGTCCCGCAGCCTATACACACGCCGCGCACTGTCGTCGTCGTCGTCAAGACGCGTACCGCACACCGACCGACGCCGAATCACCACTTTTCTTTTACTATATTATATATTATTATAAAAACCGATACGACACTTCGCGATACACAGCCGCGCACGTCATCAACGCGACACTCTGTGTGTGCACGCCATACACTGTCTCGTACGCCGACACCGTTTCGTCCGCGACACGGCCGCCTGTCACTGTGTTACTGTCACTGTGACCGTTTCCAGACCTGCGAAAAAAAAACGCAGAGTAGAGTTAGAAAAACGGAATTTAAATGTTGTCTCTTTACACATATGTTACTCATGAACAATAATATTATGCAATGTAAAAAAATAAACGAGTTATGGAGACCCTTGGATTTTGACAGGATGTTGTTGGTGTGATAATAATATAATACTTTTATTTTTTTTTATTATTATTAAAAAGTTCCGCAGACTCAAATCAACTAAACCTGTGTAGGTACCTATATTAATTTACAATTTATTAGCGTTTGTATATCAGATATAGCAAACAATGTTTATGTAGTTGGTTACTAGATTTTGAAATTTAACAGATTGACACAAATTTCACAAAGATTTTCATATAATTTTTAACAAATATTTTTACAATAACTAATGAAGTAGAATTAACTAGCTTTAAACTTCATCGATACGACCACGTTGAAGTTTGTGGCTGTTAGGACGGTCATTTATCCTGTAGTGACGTGGGCTGCTTGCATTAGATATAGATGACTGAAGAAACTATATAATAGCTATAATAGTAATAATTACTGTAATACCTAGTTCCCTTATGTGGTTTTTCATTGTTGGCTATTTAAAATATGTGCGTAGTGCTTCGTTTCGAACAAACCAAGGATCATTTTAAATCACACACATGTCAGTTTCTTTGATAGTGTACTGTGCCGCCACCACATGAAGGTTTGACGATATTACTAAATAGTAAATACTAATAAATGTATTTAAATACCGAACAGTTTCAAACCACAGCTATTGAGAAAAATTGAATACGATAAGTTCATAATCGAAACGTATAATTTTTAATATGTATATAGTAGGTATGTATTAACTATTAAGTGTAATAGGCATGTAAGAATACGTTCATCGTTCATGTTTTAATTGAGTCATGATAAATTTATGGCACTATAGAAGTATCTAAGATCTTCTATAGTGCCCTAATAAATGCACATAGGTACTCTTATACTTTTCTCCATATTATAATAGTATAGAAATAAGTGTATAAACGATAATAGTAATGTAATAAAAATATGCACCAGTGCGGACTTGAGATTTAACGAAAATAATGCTGAAGTACTTAAATATGCTAGCTCATGGCCCAGTTTACAATCTGCATATTTAAGTATGTAAGTATAAACTATAGGAATACTATTTAATATAACAAGTGTTGGGGAACTTAATATTGTTAATCTCGTTGTTAATAAAAGTTGCATTTTTTTCGTAAACATAATAAGTATACCGACTAACATTTAGGGTAGGTATATGGTATAAATGTATAATCACTGTTATAAGCGCAATATTATTTATTTGATAAGCTACGTAAATTAAGTAGATAATTTATACATAGAAAAAAAATATCTTAGTAAAATGAATAGATAAAAAGCCCCGATATAAAATGGGTTAGGGCCGTTTATTGGTAGAAAATACTGGCGGCCGTATACTTCCTAGTCCGCCCCTAGTAAGGTTAAAATAAATTATAATGAGCAAGACTTCCGAGTGTACTTACGACCTACCTACCTAATAGAATAAAAACAAAAAACAATTTTTAATTACAAAGCAGTAGGTAATTAGATAGAACGCGCACGGAAAAACAATACTCATGCTCAAGCATGTTAAAAAAAAAATAGAGCAAAATGTGTCGTAAAACTCGATGAATTAGAGTTTAAAATGATATATCTTTGTATCACAATAAAATGTCAGTTGGGACAACTTCCACACTTTCGGGGAGGTTTTTAGGTTTCGTTATCGGAGCCACCGTTGATTCATTTCGCCGGACTCTATCCGTTACATTCATAACGATTTGTGCATTATAGTCATATTTTTTTTAGGTCCGTAAAAATTATAATAACAGAGCCGCGTTCCTGGAAATCGAAAAAAAATTATTGCCGTCGTTAACAATGGTCCAAGACGCGAACTAATTGTTTGGCAAATGAGTTTTTCATTGCAAAAAAACATGTGTATTCGAGCCAATTATGGTTTTTACCGACGACGAGTAATTCGAGTAAACAACGCGAATCTCAAATATAGACATATATATACACATATATACATACAGTTTCGTTCAAATCGAATTATCTCTATAAATAACACACACAAACAAAAATATATACTATAGTTTATTTAACGGACGACTAAATTAAAACCAGAGCTTATTGATACGGGTTTTTTTTAACCGGCGCGTACCATTTTTCGAAAATGAAGGAGCAGTACACTGAGCTATTTTTTTTTTTAATTAAATTGGTACCGGAAAAAAAATCATATGCCCGCGTTCGGCGACAACCAATACGGCTCATTAATAAATCCAGTTGAAACGAATTGGTAACGTTTTATTATTTTTTTTTCAAGTCGATCAAAAGAGGATTACAATTCGCATTCAAACGATAGCCACCGTCGAAGGAGTTGCACACTCGTGTCTACTTGTCTAGGAACGGAGTTTTTTTTCTTTACTATCATCATATTATACGGAAATTATGACAGTAGACTCACCAGTGTGGGGGTGAGGACTTTGCACGAATCGATTCCGCGAGTACGTCTCCGAACGACGTAATAATAATATAAGGATAGAAAAATCATTGGACCTGATCAAGTTTCGGGTGTACGGGAGGGGAGGCAGCACCTCATGTACCAGAATCCGCGGGCACGCACTCCAAACGGAACTGGAGACTTGGGGGGGGGAGGGTGTTGCTTTGGTGGTGTTGTCCGTGACGTGAACAGCGACGACGCGGTAACGGCAGTTTACGAATGTTTACGAAAACGCGACGACGATGACGACACAAATTCCACGTCCTGTAGCGCAGATGTGTGTCACCACCACCGCTATGCTTGCGGGCGGAAGTTTCGTCACGGAGGCGGCGGTGAAACACAACACCCGCGAAAGATAATGATGACCTGCCGCATGTCGAACACAGAGCGCCGCGTCCCATGAAGATCGTACGCGGTATGGAGCCTCAACGCCGTAACCGCGGCGGAGCGAGGGTGGTTAACGATTTTCCGACCGGGTTTGTTGTTGATGATGTTGTTGTTTTAACACTTTTACGCCAACAATATTTAATGAAAATAGATTAGCGATAAACGCGTCGTCGGCGTTAGAGTAAAAAGCTATTGTAGAAAGCTGAAATGACCCAAATCCACGGACCAAACATTATGACTTGTAGAAACGCGTTTCCGGTTATCGAGGGGACGGAAAACGCGAGCACCTAAAAACCACCTACGCGGACCGAGGCGAAAATTACAAGTATACAAAACCGTTAACGACGAGTCATAATATTGTTCTGTGTTATTCCGAGAGAAAACATTAGATTTAAGGTAATATTATTATTTATTCAATAATAATAATATTATGGTGTATGTAATAATAATCAGTAGTAAGTACCTATAACTAACCACGTCCGTCCACGGAAAGCGGCTCGAACGGGACACCACACACACGGTTTATTAGGGCGACACAACACTTGCAACGGCACGCGAAAAATCGGACGTTAAAATACAACAAAAATAATATAACACGCACGGGCGGTTTTCACTAGCGTCACTGCGGATCAAATAGATCGTAGTCCAAGTCGTCGACGGCGGACGCGCGCGTAGACCAACAGACGGTGCGTAACGGATGGCGCGTACTGCTCTGGCGACGCCGCGACGGGGTAACGCGAACCGCACGCCGCCCGGCCACCGCGCACGGTCGGGGCCGGCCGTCGGCGGTCGGTGGCCGTCGCCGTCGCCGCACACCGCGTTGGTGGGGTCGGGTGGGGGGCTCCGGTGCTAGTCGGTCGTCCGCGGGCCGGGACGTGACGCTGACGATGGTAGGACGGAGGGGCGCGCCGGGCGTTTCCCGTGCGCGCACTCCGCTCGAATGGGTGAACGGTCGGCGGACGGATGGTCGCGGGACGGGTGTGTTGCAGTGCGGTGGAGGGAATCAGTGGCCACCGCCGGCCGCCGCCGCCGCCGCCGCCGATCGTTTGTTCGGACGGACGTGGAAACGTGCGCGAGCGATTCTCAAACATGAACCGAGCTTGCGCGTGCGGCAGTGCGCGAAAGGAAAGACACGGGCGGCGTCGGTGGTCGAAAAAAAACCGGTACAAGGAGATCCTGCGACTAGCCGGCGACCAGAGATCCTGATTCCTGACCACTCACTCTCGTCGACTGCCGGTCACGGCCGCGACGACGAGACGATGACGTGAACCATGACCCCACGACACGGCGCATCAAATAAAACTGCACCAGTTTCTGTGTAACGTGCATTATCAACAATAATGAATGATCACACACGAGTCTGATTGCGAAATCACAATATGATTTGAAATACTTGCACAACACGCACGGTTAATGTACAATATTAATCTCACGCACACACGTCTCCGGATTCACAGCTACGACGTGTGTCGATCAAATCGTATATTGGGATCGCAGGACATTACTTGTTGTCGGTATCATGTAATATAACCGAGTGTTATACCAGTAACTGACTACAGCTGAACTTTTAAGACCATATGGTTTCCAGTTGTAACCATTATAACCACGCCACCGCACGACACGACACACGACGTATAGCCGTGAATTATTATTTGTTACCTCGTACCTGGTCGCCTACAGTAGCCACGCGGAGGAAACTATGGAGGTGCGACATTGTAGTGTACCTATTATATTGTGGCAATACAGGCGCGAGCGTACTCGCTTTCGGGAGAGGACAAGCAAGACGTCTTACATCCACTATTTTTTTCGTTTCATTCCCATATTTCCCGCAGATAATATGAAGAGTTGCGTTTGGTCAGTCGATGAAAAGTATACGAATTTCTCGTAAAAATTATTCTATATTTTCAGTGCTCGACGTGAATTAAATTAAACATAGGTAATGGCTCTTTGTCGGCGAAAATAAAACATTTATTTATTTGTGTTGGTATTCAAATACTATGAACAGTTTAAACAAATTCGTAGTGGCAGTATATAATATATGATAATTTATAATGCAAATTTCGAGCGGAATACCTCACGTCACAAGAAAAAAATTCTAAACACGCCACTACTCGCCATTGAAAACACAGAATAATAAAAACCTGATAAGTGATAATAAAATGATTCTGCCCCGTTCCGTGTTTTTTTTAATCTTGACTTTTTTACACAGTACGGATCGTAAAAGTATTTCCGGGAAATATTGTAATTTGTATTGTACACATAGTAATGAAATTGTTTTTTTTTACCGATAAACAGTACGCTGAACGTTGTTCGGACACGGTATTAGTTGTTATTAAATAATATTCAACGTTTATTACCATAAACATCATCAACCAACGACGAATTAAATCCTCTGTATATATAGTATGTACGTTAAATTTTTATGGTATATAAGTGTAAAACACAATACGATCCCATGCTTTTAATTAGATTTCAAGTACGTATATTATATTAACAATGATTTTTCGTACGTGTATAGTTCTACATGGTTTACCACACTAATAATTACTCCGAGCGCTTATAAGTATATATTACTATACCACCGTCTGCTGTGTGCATAACACTGACGCACACGATATAATGTTGCTTATTACATACTTACATATGTGGTTTTTAAAAAAAAAATATACAAAGTTTGATCTGTTCAAAGGTCATAAGATGTGCATTGCAATTATGTAAACACAACCGTCAACCAGTAAGGTGAATTGTGTGCTATACGTAAACATCACAAATACAAGTGAAAATAAAACGAATTCGGTTATTAATTTTCCAACAGGTGCAGCGTGTAATGCAATTAAAACGAATATTATAAAAATATACAGTAAAATCGTAATTCATAAGTAAGACTGTAGCTGAATGGGGGTAGCAGGTACACAACATTTTATAGGTTGATCTTAATATTTCTATTCGGTTTATCGCCTTATCGGTGCGGTATATATTATTGGTACATTATTATAAGTACCTACGTACAACAACCGTTGCAGTATCTCATTGAAAACAATTACGTACAGTTGGATACCGTAAAACTATACCGTGCAATGTGCAAATTAATTGATATCCGCATTGGCCTAATTGTTTCACTTTTACGGTTTCGAGTCTACCGCGGCCGATTTGACGTAATATTTACAGACAGCAGTAGAGCATAATATGTATTGCCATAATGTTCGTGGTTATAGCTCCTATTGAAATGTTGTACAAACTATATCGAACGGGGCAAACGAACACGAACCCATATTATATTATAATAGGTAATAATATAATAATAATAATAGTAATAAGAAGAAAATATAAAGTTATACTACCTATTATTACGCATTATAATTTATAATATTATACACAGAACTATACAGAAGCCAATACTCTAGTCTCTAGACTACATTATTTGTATGCGACGCAAGGTCAATGTGAATTCGTAATTCCGAGCGCGTATCGTGTGTACCTAGATTACTATATATATATTGTTGCGCGCGAATGACACGATATTTCGAAATAATCAGAATGTATAATGTATCCTCACTATCTCTTTTGAATTATCAAACGTCTGTACAATATAACATATAATAACAATAAGAATAATAATAATAATCCTTCGAAAATCACGGCATCGCCTTTAAATAGCTCTAATGGTATGTTAGGTAAGGTTACGTTAACTTATATTCTTATACTAGAAACAGCAACATTCATCGAACTTTAACTTTCCCAAATGTTTTTCAGCGCCATAAACTATAAGTGCGTTTGTAAAGACGTTATTAGAATACGGTGCCTGATACTATAAGTGACACGCCTAATCAACTCACACTATCCACCTCGCATGATTATAGGTCTATACTCTATAGTAAAGTTTCCCTCCAGACATCGCTTTGAATTTGGACAAATGAGACAACTATTAACGCACCACGTTTATTAGAACCACCCAGTATTCGTATTCTTGGTATCATCAAACCTTAAGTTTTTTTTTTTAAATGGTTTTAAGTCAACTAATTTTCAAACAATTATCCATTAATAAGGACGACGTCGACGCAGTCAATAATAATTATAATAACTTTTCGCACACTGGCCAACTATACACTTACATATTGTAACAATTTAAAATGCGTATTCGTATCATCTGTTATAAAATAATTGTAATTGTGTAAGTTTACCTACATTGTTATCAGACGTAATTTATTCATAGGATCTGTCAAACTAGTTTTAACTGTATAAATATTTAGTTAGAAAAAGTCGTACCTACGACGTTAATTCTAAATAAATAAATAAACAATAGTGTATACTATAGGTGGTGCGCGAAATGAGGTATTCTGCATCGCATTCTGGGAGAAAACGACTTTTGTTTCAACATCCGTCGTCGCAGAGTGCATATTGTATAGACGCACTTATACCTGCAGAACAGACGATGTTTATTTCCGCGCGTTTCCATAAAAAAAGCAGTAGTATCAATATTTATTATTCAAAGTGCTTTAGATTTTCTGTGAGTCCGCGAGCATAGGTATACTATCACTATTATAGTGGAGCGACGCCGTTTTCGCGGGGTGCGTCGGATACAGTATAATATTATTATCGTTTATTATCAAGTAACGGTAGGACATTTGGACGCAAGAGCGACGATTACCATCCACGCGGATTTATCATTATAAAAATTATAATATTTTCGTTTCGATGAAAAAAACAGTTTTTCAATCTTGCGAGCGCTAGCTCTCGCTGAGCGGCACGCCGCGAATAAGTGAAACCGACGACGGAATTAAAAAGAAAACGAATTGGTATAGAGAAGAGTCTTAAATAACAAAGACGACGATTACGATTACGATTTACGATGACGGTGAATGGTGATGATGACGATGTGAACGAAACCGTAACGGATTTTTTCTCTCAAAACCGCGGTTGCAGCGGCCGTGCTTATATACATATATATATATATATCGTATTATATTATTAATTATTTATATATTATACGAACACCGACCACTTCGTCGTTATTTAACCGGCAGACAGCAGCGAAGTGGGATGAGGAATAAAATAAAGTATGATAATAATGTTATGTACGATGTGTATCACGTCTTATACAAATGCGGCAGTGGCGGCAGTGGCGTCGACGACGACGGGGTCAGTCACACCGACGAGCGCAGCAACTATGACGCCGCGTTGCCACCGCCACCACCACGGCCTCCACAACCACCACCGCCACCACCCCCGGTCGAGAGTGCATTATTATTTATTTTTATGCTCCGACGACCGAAACCGGTTTTGGCACACATTGTATAGGTCACACGCGGCACAAAAACGGGACGCGCGGCGGCGGGTGCATTTCTGATGTACGTCGAGCCACCGGTGTATAATATTATGTGGAAGAGGGTGCCGAGGAGGTCCTTTGAAAGGTATCTCTACCGCGGTGGACGAAAGCTATAATTTAAACCCGCGCGGTCATTCTCGTTGGGGAAATTCTATACGGGCAAGCAGTCCGTAATATGTATGACCCGCAATGACCACATTATTGTTATACTGTACCGTAACCGCCTACAAGAGTAGTTTTCTGACGTACAGGCAGAAGACTAAAAATTAATTTTGTTTGACGAAAACACCGATCGAGAGGTCCATCACATCGAACGTATCGCGGGGAAAGCCAATAATGCTCCTCATTATGACGGCTCACCTCTAATATGACCGTCAACGTCCCCCTCGATCTAATCTCACTCGCTGTCGTGTGCGCGCGTCGATCTCGCCATTGCAGCGGCGGCGGCGGCGGCGACCGGTATTCTATGTGCATACCATTTTCACGTGTTTCATGTTAAAACGAATGAATATTTTTATATTCGACCAAGTCTCTATAGATTCAGTCGCGTACACACTCTTAATATATATATATCTATGTGTATGTTTTATGCATGTATAAATATTATATAGGTATATCCCCGCGGGAGCACGGAAAAAAAACCTAACCTAACCCGCAAACACGACCGTATCGGTTGTTATTTTATTATTTTTTCTCCATACTCGTTTGCCTTGAGAGAAATCACACAAGACCGCCGACCGATACGTATACGCGCGTGTGTACAACTCCACCCTCCGCTGCCTGCAACGTCATAGCCGCAAAGTCGTAACGCCCGCGCGCGCTTTAACTAAAAACCAACGACCGAAAATTCGCCATTTTCACGACGACTGGGCATCCACGTGTAGACTTCTTAAAATAATAAAACTATAATAATAAATGATAATACATCGTAAAGCTGTGACGCGGAGTACCGGTTGACGGCTGCTATTTGCTAATCTGTATACCGGAAAAATATATCGTTGATCCTCGCTAAATATTACAGTCGATCGTGTCCAGTGTGTATAAAAATGACGATAAATCGTTTCAATAATCGTTTTGTGTTATTATAATATTTACAACGTACAGTCACTCCGTTGAACACGGAATATTAAAAGAATTTTTAAAACAAAAATCGAGATCGAAATCGCGCATATACTTTGAATATTGTATAAAGGTACTTGAGATGTCGGATTTTTTAGTATACCTACTTACGTTTTATGAGAGGATTTTAATTTTACGTGATAAATCTCATATACATATAATATATTTGGACGCTTTGAGGAAATTTAATAGTTTTACAGGTAATACAGTAGATAACTCTTGGACGAGTTGCCCACGTCATACTTTATTTTATTATACGAAAATGTAGGGACATGAAATTTGAATTTTTATGCGGGCACATTTTTAGAACCAATGAGAATTCAACAATCTCGTGCAGGGGGACACGAACACACGGTGCTTGATCCGGTGTTATACACATATATACAAGATGACACTATAATAATATTTACATTTTATATATAGGTAAGTATACATGTAATATATTTTGCGATAAACATTTTATCTGTGTCCGTTGCACTGGTCCGATTTGACGGGACGACTGCAGCAGGGCTATGCAAACGAATTCGATTTTGAGTCGAATGAACCGATTAATCCTATATATTATATGTATATAGCGTAATAATATTGCGCCACATTCAGAACCATCATCGCATCACGACGGCTATACACACTCGTATAAGTATATAATATACGGATATACCTCGTATCTCCACCCGGCCATGGCGTCGGTACGAAGTTATATTGTATGTATACAGCCGGAGAACTACCACACACACGATATAATAATATAGGAGTATGGGACCCGGTGGTATCGATTTTCCCTTCGCGCTGCACACACACTCGCACGCATATATCTGCAGCAGTCGCTCGCTCGCATCGTCGCTCCGGTCTCCCCCGTCGAACTTCATTTCCGTCGACGACGCGAAATTCACCGTAGCCGAATGAAATAATAACAACAATATAATAATTAATAATATTATATTATATCATAATATAGTAACGTATTACGCGTCCTCCTAGTGATGTACAGCGTGTATCGCGGCCATAATGATGATTATAATGATATACGCATAATAATATAACACACAATATCCGACTCTTCCGCGCCCCTCCCCCCACTCCTCCCAACCGAAACCTTAATCCTTGCGAGGCCGGTGTGTGAAATAAATCGCACGCGCCGGTCGGTCGTTAATTAGTGAGAGAGATAAACCTGGACGTTACGAGTACACACACGCAACAATATGATAATAATTATATTATATTATACACGATATTACGCGGTGAGACAGCGTGGGCGATGGAATCTCTGCTCGAAACGTCTATGCGGTTTCGACGACCGTATCATCATCACACAATAGTTGCATACGGACTATACCCGCGGCCAACTGAACGTATAGACTTTCCATCACGGTTATGCTTCAATAGAAAGCCGATTTTTAGGTTTGTCAAAAGTTCAGTTTAATATGATATTTTGATGTTGGCACGCATTAACCCGACGTTAAGATATTCTCTTGCTGCAGGTACATTATGTTCGACACACTGGTGAGATACACTAGAAATTGTGTTTCTGTAGGTACGTGAAAATATTCGGTATTCGTCAAATAATTATGAAATCATAAGTCTGTTATTAGGAAGTTATTACTTATATAAGTATTCTGTAAGATTAATCACTATATTATGCTAGAATTGTACAAATAAATAAATAATTTTATTACATATAGGTACAAAATATTCTGAAATATGAAAAACAGTCTATTAATATAATCTATTCTCCAAAATGATAAAGAATAAATCGTTAAATTAAAGAATTATAAATAAAGAAGAAATTTGTCAGTCCGAGTGCTATTTGGCCCTTCCTAGATAAAATTACTCGTATGACGTACACTGTAGCGATATAACTGTGGTGGGTGGTAAAGGTATAATTGTGCATGCGAGATGCGATAATATTATATTTACCGTCATCGCCACCGCGGAAAGAATAATAATACCACGACTACTGCAACATTTTTAACGTCAAAAAATGTGTATAATGCATATTTTTCAATACTTTACAAGTCTTCCGAAAAATTATGGTCAGTTAGAAAACTACAAAATTTTAGTTTTATTTCGACTTCAAAAAGGGTGCGGACTATGGAGTACTTTTATAAAACGTATTTTTTTTCCATTCATCGTTTACGTCAATTTTACGTAGAAGCCAGAAGGTAAGTTTGTTATAAAATGGTCTAACTAGCGTCTCAAAGTGCACATATACGTTGTACCTAAACAATTTTTCAGTGATTTTTCAATATTTTCAGATATAAATATTGTTCTTTGAGCACAACGATAAGTAGGTACTTATTACTTCGGGGCACGCCTTTTACAACTTATTTTGTTTTGTTTTTTCTCGCGTGTGTGCTTTATTTAATCTTTGTAATTATTTAGCACTACAACTGTTGTTTTATGTAAATATCCATTGATAAATTATAAAAATTTAGACACGAATATTGTATATTTAGTATTTACTCGACAATCTAATTTTAATCTATTCCTACTCTTTGTACATTATTGATATAAATATAGGTATTAGGTACACATAATAACAGAAGAAAAATAATAAAATTTTAATTTTAAATAGGTATTATTATTATAGGTACACATTTTATTCTCCAAACAAAACTCTGTATAAGATCTACGTACTAAATTTGAATTATAGGAGAAATGTTGGTATTTAATATTTTATTGGATATATCTACCAACGTTAAAATCAAAACTACTGTTAAGTAATAAAAATAATTTGAAGATTTAAACAGGCCGATCCTACATTGGTCAAGAGTAATGCAAATAGACTATTGGTTTCATAATAATAATTGTGATGACTACAATATATTTAATTATAATATTATAATATAATAAGTAATGACAATACTACATCTGCCGATAAAACGGTTTATATGGCTGGAACATATTTACTATGATTTCTACAGTAATTTTACTTTATTATATTATCTTATTGAGAAAATAATATATTTATTGCTTTCATAAAAAATTCACACAAACGACATCGAAATAAATCCAAAATTCCAACATCTCATAACATTTAACAATTAATGGTATTGAAAATGGTTTATTTTCAAACAAAACAACTTTATTTATATTACATTTTACATATTATATTGATTATTTCTACATGTAGTTTGTACACGATACGCTATACTATACAAAATAATATGTCGAAATGGCTATTCTTTTTCGCAATACAAATTCTATTGTGCAAGACTTATAGTAGTATATTGATACTCCTCAGTTAGATATTGTATTAATGTATTATCAATCGTTAGCAATGTACCGCAAACATTTAACACAGTATTAAAATATATCATCAGGTTCATTGCCAAAACACTACATCCAGCACAATATAAAAATGTATAATCTATTATGTAATACTATGATTATACCTATATATACTTTTATCAGTTTTAAGTTTTAATTATTGCTACTGAAACTAATTGGATATAAATATATAATGCGTATATTATGTAAACATCAAAATAGTGAAACTTTAGTTCTATTGAAGTCGTTCACATTTAAAACATCATCATATAAAATAATATGATATAATTGATGAATTAATATAATGATGAAATGGAATATACGTGTAGCAGCCATAATTGGTTTTTACTTTTTCAGTCATATTTTAAGGCTCACAATAGATTCGCCTGATTGTTCATTTATTTGTTAATTATTTAACACCATTTATATCTTAAAATCCAATAATTAAAATTATCAGTATATCATAAATTTATTTTTAAATCACAGAGAAAATGATGCAGCCCGAAAGGTTACAGTTAAATTTACTTATTTACGCAAATAATAACGAAAATAAAATATAATTTATTCCAGACGGCAAACTATATTCAATATAATATAGTTGTTAAAAATATTGTAAGTTAAAAAGAACATAGCTATAACATTTATTACATCTACTCATTACAACTTATAACATGACGTAGAACACTAAGAAATTTTTGTCAGAATAAATTTTAATAAAATGTTGTAGTATATTAAAAAAGAGAATACTTAATAAAATATTGAATTGTGTAATATGAGTAAAATGAAATAATAAAAGTTGAGTGGGTTTCACAAAAAATTCACAATTTATTTTCAGCAAACAAATCGTAGAATCGTAATTTAATGAAATTTTAAAAATACGAATAAATATTACATACTGGTTGATTTAATTTACAATCGCAATAAATCACGGACGTTTTATCCATTACCAAGTTATGAAAAATAATGTAATTATAACAATTCAAAAAAAAGAAAAAGAAAAAGAACTAAATAATATCAATTTAAAATTTTTAGGTTAGGTCAAAACTCGTATTTAAAATTTTTTATAGCTTCAATAAAACTGGCAGCCAAAAATAAAATGAACAGAGACCAGTGGAAAATAGGCCAACCACTGTTGCACTGCTGCACTATACAAACATACAGTTAATTTAATCGTTTGAATATTGGATGGGTCATATTATAATGTTTTCATTCTAATGGAAACTAAATAGAAAAGAAGGTTATCAGTTATTACTTATCGTGCTGTGCACTTGTGTTCAGCCAGTTCAAGGACAGATTGAAACTATTCAACTTACGTAAAAACAAAGGGAGAATAATATTTTCCCCAAGAAATAATCATGAATAAAAAAGAAAATTTTAAAAATTAATTATGAAAACACTATTTGTTGAACTTCATAATAATTTTAAATTGCATACACGACTTATAAATATAGTATCTAATTATTTTTAATAATGGTGATTTTGGTTATTATTATTATTTAATTACACCAATAAATATTATTACATATAGAAAAATATGTTATATGACACTGTTATAATTTATATGCGTATTCCTACAATACCTTTAAATATTTTAGATAATAGAAAATTTATCTTTAATTTAACATTATTGTTTACTTATTAAATTTTACAGAAAATTAGGAGTCTTTGCACCTACACAATCATCAAATCACCTATAGATTTTTCCAACCCCCTCGGTTTTTATTACTATAAAATGTTTTTTATATATTTCAATACTCATATAATTTTAATTTTAGATTCTGAGAATAACGATGGATGAATTGGTTTTACAATGATGTGTATGTGTGTTTCTTTTTTAATAAATATACATTTCACAATTTGTTATTTCATTTTTGAAATAAGTGAAAGTGATGGTTAATGGATATGTGGTTGATGAGACTTATGAAGTATATGTGTTTCAAGCTGAATTTATTTATTCATCAGGTCATACGAAATACTAATATATATTATATATAAATAAGATAAAAAGTAGAAATAAATAGTAAAAAAAATGAATAATTTAACAGATTTTGCATAATATTAAGCACCTATCTATTGTTTAAAACATAAGTATCTATATAACATTTAATTTAGTGCCATAAGTTTGTTACCAATCATAATTCATAATAATATGATTATAATTCATACTATGATCCAGATATAACTTTCAAACTATACCTTCTAACGAAGTTTAAAAACTAATGAATGACGGTTTGTACATACCATTTTTCAAAAATGTTATCGGCATTTATCGAGTCTATGAGAACATCGCGAAGAATAAATTTAATAGTGAAATAAAAATCATGAAATGCTCTAACAGTGAAAACAATAATAGCAAATCTTTCTTCCAGAATAATATTTATTTTGTTCAAATATTGAACTTCAGAATTGCAGACTAGCATTAAAGACAATAATAATAATAATAATATCAATAATAAAAAGAATGGGTGGAAACAATTTGTACCTATAAATGGTACTGTAAATTGTTGTTCTTTTGATTTCGAATAAAACCCATGATAATTACAAAATGGTAACACACGACGTAAGTAGTATACAGATTTGGATATTACGGGTACAAGTGTGCAACACTGATTATACGACTACAGATTCGGTAATAGCTCAACCGCTTATCTTTATTGCGCGTTCGAGACTCAAAAATACAAAATGACCATAGACCTTATACTAGTATAAAGTCTATGAAAATGACTAAAATTGTGATTATTCACATATAGAAGTTAACTGCAATCACACGTCGTTTTCTTACAATAATTATATTATTTTGTAATTTGTTATTTATATATGAGAAGAATTTCCTACTCATCGCTATTAAAACATTTAACAGTATAGTTTTTGGGATTTTGACTTTCACGGTGATTTTTTGACGATTTTAAGTGGCACCCAATTGAATTGTGTACATTATTTTTACCATAACCTATTTATTTTTCAAATGGTTGCATATTTTTACGATTTTTACTGCAAATTATATGGCATATTGTGATACTCTTTATAGTGCATACAAATCCGTACTCTATCCATTAGTCATATAACTATATCTGATACATCTTACTGCATTTTTTCGTTGTAATGTTTGATGCCTAAAGTTTGTTTTCTTACAGTTTTTTTCCACCGAGCCGACAAGCCCGTGATTTAATGTTAATCCCGGTGTCTAGTCGCCAAAATTGTTATTATTGAGGTAAAAATTAATAATTAACGAATTATAAGTGATACACTAGTAGGTATACGGAGTACCGGCACTCGGCAGTCTTCATTACATAATATAATTATACCAATTTCTCTGATCCGGGAACAGATAATATTGAAATATGCCATTTTGCTATAATGTACCTACGTCGTCCGTCGTCATCATATTGAACGACTAAACAGTGAACACGTTCGCAATAATTTACGTCGGACACTCAGACGACATAATTATTTAATTGTACGGTCAAGGTGAAACATTTCGTATGACCTATAGCCAACAGTTGTTTGTCCATCGCAGTCAACGGGGAAAATTCATCGACTTTGCTGATTGTGACGACTGTCTATGGCAGAGGAAGGAGAGGAATCGATAATGATCTATAGCCGTTCGCCGAAAACTAATACCATAACTATACATATATATCAAATACCTATACGAAATTTGGGGGCGGCGCTTTACAAAATAATTATTTATTTATGTAGGCTTGTACGAATATTGACGACCAAACGGACTAGGTCGATTTCGCGGGTGCTTGTGGTCATTTTGTCAAGGTTGCCGTTATGGTTTTTTTTTATTTTACACTGTATTATTATGTCGTTTGATAAAGCTGCAACGACGGCTGTAATTAGTAACCACATACGTAAGCATAATGTATTTGTTATCGTAAACAATTTAACTTGGATACCTACATTAAATTTGATATTGCGTTATTTAATTAATAATGAGACAACCATGAATGCATTCCTATAATTTTAACCTAAAGATTATAGTCGGAAATAGCTCGTAAACGCGTTCCTGCAGATAGAAAACGGCTGTAAGGTGCAATTATAGTGCATTCGACAACTGAAATACAAATGTAGATGATTGGAATGATAATATGACAACGTATATTACATATTAGGTATTTTATACATTAAAATTATAGTATAGGGTATGTTTTCTCGTGATTTCGGCGCAAAGAGCATATTAATAGTTTCAAAGGCACCTCGACATTTTTCCATTTTAACGACGGGCGCGTTTTGGCCATCCATGATCCATTGTCATACACAATTTAATTAACCAATACCAGGCGTGGGCAAGTTAATGATAAATAAATTTAAAAAAAAGTTAAGTGAAAATTTTAAAATTAACTTACCTTTAACTTTTTAACACGTTTATGCCCAGTGTTGCGTTGGTTGTCTAACAGTATACGGTATACACAATAATATTATGATCCATTTTTTACGACGAACGAGTGAATGCAGAATGACTATTTATTAATTATGCACAACTATTTTATACTGAGGTTTTATTCTTGAATTTTCTAAACTTATGTTTCATACATAATCAATATTATAATATTACCCGTGTAAATCCAATAAATTATTATATCGGACGTACAGCCGAATAAATAAAGTATGATTTGATACATTATATTCCTATACCACAGGAACCTGTGAATATAATAGTGTGAACATTGTGACCAGCACGATCAAAAGTTGAATATATTCAGCTTCCCGGTATCGTGTTGGTCGACATGATCACATTTCACATGTTGGTAAACCAATCAGAAAAGTATTTTACACAACACGACACGGGAACCCAGCTTTAAACAAACATTTTTTTCTCACCTGATTAGCTCGCGAGTACCACAGAGTTTATAACTAAGCTTTATACTAAGGTCAACAACAGAATTTCAAAAAATTCAAAACGACGACGATTTGCAATGCACTCCAGTGAGTGTAATGTTGCACGAGTACGGGTCAAAATCAGTGACACTTTTCAAGATGGCCGAAAATATAACCGTCTATTTTCGGATGTTAACTTGAGGAAATTACTTGAATATTTTATTATACCGAATAGGGTTTTATTTTCAATACAAATGTCGATAATAAGAGAAGTTATACCCACGCGTCGTGTACTACAACGACGTTTTATACGAGATTATAAAGCAAAAGATAACGCTTTCAACGTTTTGTGAAACATAAATAGTTCAAATCAGTCGAGGGGTTTTTCTTTGGTTTACGTTCGTCGGGCTATGAGGTTTGCTTAAAATAATAATATCTAACGGCACCAGCAACATAAAGATGAAATAATAATGTTGGGCCGGGGCTTTACACGGCGTGCCTATCCCGCGGCGTTTTCCGTCGAATTAAAAATGCATTGGTTTATATCGGAGTAGCTGAAGTACACGAAGGCTGTAAATACGACGCTTTTCAATCCGCTGCGGAAAATGTCGGTCCGGCTTGCGTTTTCATCCGCGGCGGAAGACGTCGGTCGGCTTGCGTTTTCCGCCGCGGATGACAGCGTAATACAGTCTTCTTGTATAGCTACTCCGATATAAACCAGTACATTTTTAATTCGATGGGAAAACGCTGCGGAATACGTCGCGCATAGCCCCGACCTTATAATCCACTCCGCACTTTCCGTATCTGTGATGTTAAGGTAGCGTAGAGGTGTATACCATAATAGCGCGAACGGTATACCTATATAGGTAGTATAGACTAATATACTAAATGTACAAAGCGTATCATAATAATAATATACGAGACGGTGTAGGGCGGGGTTCGAAATGAATAATCGATAATCGTGTGACACCGAATTACAATTTTTTTCGATTCCATTAATTTGAATAATGAAATGTAGACGTAACGACGCAAAACAACGCGTTGCCCCCATTCGCGACGATTGATTTCGAACGATATATTATTATAATGATGTGTACATTATTTCGTATGATGTCCATTCCCTCCACAGTTATTTTCTTTCCGACGGCGTTTACATCGCAATTGTACGACGGTCGACAAATATTGAAGTAAACCGTACTGTCCCTTATGTCTGGCACTTAGTTTTTGAATAAAAAATAAAATCCTCAAGGGTAAGTGCATTGTATCACGACGTGAAATGAAAGATTTACGATTTGGAGGCGATATCGTCGCCGTGTGCTACGGCGAAAGAGACATTTTAATAGGAATTTATAAACCATTTTTTTACCTCGCGATTGTACATTACGTGTGCGTCGTCGATTTAATCGAACATAATATTATATATTATCTTATCCCTATTTTCAGACACAGTATATCACGAAAATAGTGGCAAGTATTTAGGTCACAAAATATGACAGTATGATAGCGAGGTACACCCGAGAACGTACGCGTAAACGAGGCATAACTTACGACGAACGACGGTCCGTACTATATAGAAGGGTAACACGCAGCCACGCCGGGATATTATTATACAAAAATGCGGGCCGACGAGATATGCTCGATGCTTTTCGTTTCGATTAACTTTATATTATTACATACTTTGCTAAGGTTAGATTAGATTAACCTAGCCTTAGGCGATTTATATAAATTCGATATAATACAGAATACAGGAGTGCAGGACGTTTCCATCGCGTTATTTCTAATAATATTGTCAGAAGGTCGATTTTTGTCAATATATATTGTACTATTAATGTCGTCCAGTGCAGCTCCACAGTTCACAATAACATCGTTTTCCTATTCATTATTAATGTCGAGGTGGTTTATTAATATCCTTACTCATTAGTTTCGTAATCGTTTGGTATAATAATATAATATAATACGAGAAAAACATGATTTACTAAATTTGGATTTATTTTTATCGTCATCATTACATATTATTATTACTTATTATTAATTATTATACGTACTTGGTGAAAACTAACACGCGATTGTAATTTGGAAGACGTCGGCAAATAACGATGATAATATTACCACGCGATCGACATAAATCCGAAATTCCAAGCGTCGAATCCCATTTGCTCGCGCCTACCGCACGACCGTGAACCGCACTTGACCGTCAAAATGATCAAGTCAGTACCCAATAATTGCAAACATATGCTATTAAACACATTACCAACGAATTTTTGAATCGTTCGGAATCTAAAATAACAATGTTCACGAACATGACCAAACTACAAAAGTACTGTATGGGCAAGCTATTGTAGTACTCGGTATTATTTTTATGTGTTGTGAGCATTTTTAATATTTTTTAACGCGGGTCTCAAAAAAACCGTGTCGGTGCGTCTCACGCGATAGTTGTATAAATATTAAATTTCCAACAGAATTATTTCCACCACTACATACGGTGTTGGCACTTAGGCAGTAATCGACCTAGTGGCGTAATAAATTACATTGCACACTAAATCATGCACGTTTTCCTAAGACGACGGAAAACGAACAGAACCAAAAACCTTTTATAATACAATTGTTGTACATCATTTTTTGAGACCATTTGTCCACGAACAAATTAATTGCATCTAATACTACGGTAAACATAAATTAAATGAATAAAATATAAATAATATACCTATATAATAATACATGAATTTTCAATTTTATAGACTAAGAATTAAAAATACATGATCATGGAAAATTGGTTAATTTAATAGTTTAATAGGTATATCTGCAATATTAGAGACGGTTTCCGGCCGAGAAAAAATATTTAATTAAGAAAACCCTACGTATAGGTATGGTCGTTTGGAGCGATGTTTATATAACGTTTCATATAATACACATCCGTTTTACTTCCTCCGAGAATTTAACGAGCTAATTCTTAAAATAAAATATTAAGGCACCCATTATACGGGCACTTCCGACAGCAACGTTTTTATAAATAATTAAATTATAAAAATAATTATTACGAAAACAGTGTATCCACGATTATATTATTTTATGAAGCCAGCTACTAACAGTTTTGATATTTAATATTTTTCAAAATGAAAAAATAACTGAAAAATAACTGCACAACAATTGTTTATTTATTAATTAAATTATTAGAACTACCTAGATAAACCGAAAAATGGAAATATCAAAATTAAATATTAAATTTTAAGGTTAATATGGTATTTACTATTATTTAAATGTCTCATATTGATTATAACAGTGAAACTTCCATATAACAAACTTCCAGTTAACAACATTTTCTGTTTAACAAAATAGTTTTGAGAACCAAACCAAATTAGAACCAAATTTAATGAATTCTGTTCAACAAAATTCTCTACAATACGAATTGTTTTTATTTTCCAAGAGATTTCGTAATATGGAAGTTTCACTGTATTACGAAAATTATCACAGATTATTTATTTATTTATTCTGTGCTATCATTGACAATGTAATATACAGCGAAACTTCCATAACATATGAGGTCCTCGTGGGCAAAAAAAGAAAAAATCGTATTGTTAAATAAAATTACATAAATTTGGTTCTCAATTGGTTGTGGTCCTTAAAAATATTTCTTTTAATAGAAGTTTCGTCGTATAAATATTAAATATATAATGCCATAGTTGAATAACGTAAGCCTATTTACATATTTAACTATATTGATTTGACCCGTATTCCGTATTTTAGTTTGTGCAGCCGTGAGGAAGACTATAATTAAACATAACAAAAAATATTTATATTTTGTAATTTGTAGGCATCCGTCTCTATGATCGATGTCGATTTACTAGAATAATTTAACACATTATTTACTTGCTATAACTAGTACTAAATGGCAAATTCACAAAAAATATCTGACGAGGAGAAAAATATCTATAGAAAATTACATCACAGCAAAAGTTTGGAAACAACTGTTCGGACGAGTAGTGACGACAAACAATAGTGTGCCGCGTCATCGTAATCACCTAAAAGAATAATTAAATTTACCATTGTTGTCACTTGTCAGTGAGAATCGAGAATACAAAATTAAATTATAACATCGCTGTTTTCCTTGTGGCCTTAGGCCGGTGCAGTTTTATTTGCTGGCCAACAAAGAACAACATTCGTGTGTGTTATTAAATGAAAAACCCAGAAAAATAATATTTACAGAGAAATACTGAAAGAGGAGTTTTAGAATAAGTAATAACACCACGCATATTGGTGCGATTGAAATGGCTATACGATATTATATAGTATACATTATTTTTTTTTGTCAAATCATCGAACCGCAATTGCGACTAGATGAAATGGCGCATGTGGCGCGCTCGCGAAAGGTGTATAGAACATAATATCATACGCAAGAAAGTGTCGATTGTAATACTTCATTCAACCGGTTGTATAGGTATTATGTAGCTACATATTATACCAACGTGCGCCGAACGGAACAATATAAAAATAATATATTATAGCTAACGTCTCTTCGTAAAGTCTGTATCGAAAGGTATATGTATAGTATCACTGATATTTACACCCTGGTAACCAGCCAGTAAAACCACTATAAGTTTATGTTTATAAACATACGTATGGGTATTTAAATGTTCAATGTAGGAATACATTTAATTATTTATTATAACAAGAATAGCGAACCGGTAACGACGATACGTGAAAATATTACAATCGTTGGCGTGTAATTATTAAAACATTTTACGATGGTGTGCGCGTTTTATGGGCGAAAAACCGGTAAACGATACACGAAATATGAAAGAAAAATAAAACGACTATCTACTAAAGGCGGTCGACAAAAAGGTTATACGAATATCGAATAATATAGCTGGTGACATTTAGAATGGTCAAAAGCCAAAAGGGGACCATAAGGACATAAGGTCGGAAAACCCGAAAAATGATATATAGTCCAACACACGCACACGGTTAACGGTACAGTGTGTAGAGAAAGTTTGGAAAACCTAATATCTCGCAACGGGAATCGCAAGTAAAACGGCCACTTGCTTTAAGTTAAGAAGTGAAACTATATTCGACAACAGCCGTCATTTCTGCATTTGAATCGAATACAATATGCAGTTCAATGTATAGACTATAGGATTACAAATCTGAATATATTATGTAATTTCGTGAGTGTTAATAATACGCTCAAACTGAAAGTAAACTGACGGTTTTTAGACACACTGTGTACCTGTAAACTTGGGCGCGCGTAAAAAACAAAAACGTATAATACTGTTATAAAGTCGTCCGTTGTGCCCGTTTATAGAGGACAACGGGCTGAGCGGGGACATGAGAGGGACGAGGTTAAAATGGCAGGCCGACTAGCGTAAGGGACGAGTGTGGGCGGTGCAGTCAGCGGCGGCCTTTACCCGTTATAAAGGTCGGCCTCGGTAGCGAAGTGTATATGACGCATCATGTAATGTTGTGCGACACTAGTACACTACCGCCATCGAATTTTCCGTTAAAAACAGTCGTAATCGCTATTCAATAACAATTATAGAATAACGTCATAATATAAACGGCATAGAGTATGGCCGCCTTGCAGTTTTGGTAGGTAGTATTATAAGTAAACAGTACTTAGTGTTTCTGGTAGATGACCTTGCCCTGAAAACGCATCGAATGCAACCGAATGGACCTTGTCCCACATTATTGCGACGACGCGTAAGTGCGACAAATGCTACTGCTGCTGCTGCTGATGTCGACCTTTCTCGTCCGCCAACCGTGATCGGTCGATGCGTGTAATAGCATTAAGCACTTCCACCTCATCCTTCACGACTTCACGCAGGGCGCAGGCACCTCCGATCGATATTTTTATAAACCGCACTGTACCGTTGGGTGACGGTCATAATTTAACTGAAGCGAACAATAACGCCCGTGTGATTCTCGGTCACGTGTCATACTGCAGTAGGGTGCCAAAGTATAAAGAGTTGGTCACAATATATTCGAAATGATTTTGGATAAAAACACTTTTGATGTTTTTTTTTTTATAAAATATTACCTTCGTATTAGGATAAAATTTGTTACGAAAAATTGTAATCTATGTTAACGACAGTCAAAAAAATGATATTGAAAAATAAAGCTTAAATATTTGTTCAGAAAATATCATTGTTAAAAGGATGTCAGTGCACTGTTTGTTTTCTCTATAGTCTAAAAGCAATATTATATATAGACAAAACGCATTTAAGTAGAATCGTTTTTTTTTTTGAGTAATCTGAGTAAAATCACCCATTACAAAAATGATGGATAATAATACTTGTTTGAAGGGTATTATGACATATCTATTTGTCTAAATATTGTCTCACAATAAAAACTTCATTAAACTTTCAACAATTTTATTTTATTTTGTAAGTCAAATACATAGACAAGGGGTGGCAAACCTTTTGAACACTATACGTGCCAAAAAAAATCCCCTTTTTTTTCGAGTGTGCTATGAAAAATATTATATATATTATATTCTATATTGTAAAAAAAAAATGATCGTAATTTTATTGTATTATTAATGTATTGATATAAAAAAGGTTAGTTTAGGTACATAATATTAAAATAATATTTCTTTGTTAATTATGTATTTTCTTTCTTGATGTGATTTTTATTGTAGAATACTTGTCTTGATACCAATTCGTTGATAATTGGTTTATATTTTTACCTATTATATATATTACATAATATTTACCTATAGTAAAAATATTTTAATTTTTCGCGTGCCACCTCGGGCACACGAGCCATGGATTCGCCATCACTGACATAGACATATAATAATAAAATATAAAACTGATATGTCATATCCTCAAAATAATTATTCTTTATAATTTTTGTAATATGTGATTTCACTGTTTAGATTACTCAAAAATCATAAAAACGGTTTTAGGTGAAAGCTACTAAGTGTATTTTATCAATGTTGCGTGCGGGTCTGCAGAGAGAAAACAAATATTGCGTTGACATGATCTTAAAAAATGTATAGCAATGTGGTGCGTATTAACAGTAATAATATAACATAGGTACCAATTATTGCTAATGTACTATAATCATTGAATAATATATTATGCTATTTATTCCTTTATAGTATAGTATTAAATATACAACCTAACATAAATAATATTACATATTGTTTATTACATTAGGAAAAATAACAAAATTCAAAATATTCCTTAAAAATTAAATCTTAGAGAATTCCATTGCTGGATGACTTTCCTCGTCATGCGCTTCATGTTTTTTGTTTTATTATATTATGTGTTTGTTTATGAACAATATTTGTCTTTACTTATTGTATAATAAAAATGGATAATAAAAATTCACATTTTTTGGCCTAGCTATGGGGACATTAGACACCCTGGAGTCACTGGACACAGTGCGGACTCCCTCGTTACTCCATTCAAAAATAATCCCAAATTTGTGACGCAAATAATACCTATATGGATGTATAGTATGTTTATTTATTAATAAATAATAATATATGGGGGGGGACGTGGTGACCGAGCGGTCTAAGGCGTCGGTTGCGACGCAGCTGACACCGGTTCGAACCTCGGTCACGGGCGGCTCCTCTCTTCGGGCAAGTCACGGTGTCTGGAGAGAGTAACCGCTTTCCCCCTCTCGGGCATGGCAGATACCCACGGGTGCCCACTCAAAAATTCTGCCACACATACGTGTACCAATTCTACCCAATCCAAAAAACCTACCGTACCCTCCCCTCACAAACAAACCACCCAATGGCCTATGTTGCCGCGGGTTATCCAATAAAAAAAAAAAAAAAAAAAAAAAAATAATATATGGTATACCACACGTCATATTGTTCATGAATTCAATATAGAACGCATTACACAATAATGCATGCCACAAACGCATAAATAACTGCCCATTTTATTTTTAAATTACCATACATCACACAGAAACTACAATTTTTTTTCGCACAACACTTACTGGAAATTGTATCACCGGCAGTAAAATTATATAACGATAGAAATATTTGAATTATTCAACGTGAACATACACATACGATAACCACACTTATAGATAACTAAATAGCGGCGCATTATTGAACAGACGGACACTTACCTTAGTAAATTTAAGCGCAATATATTATTATGTGTACCACAATATATTTATAGTAATAATACAAATTAGTGATTCTGACTAACTAAACGCACTATTATCCGAACTCGTATATCTATATCTAGTGTAATTTATATGGATCACTATAATATAATATAATAATTATATACATGCATTGACCTTGTCGTTTTTAATAGGACCTGCGCAACTACCAAGTTATATGTTTTTCGTAAGTATAAAGTTTTTTTAGGTATGAAAATAATTCATATAAATGCAGAAAAAAATTAGAACTTTCATCAATAACTAAATTTAGGTACTTACTGTCATGGTATTGTAAAAATTAAAAAAGTTAAATCTCTCTTCGTTTATTCTGTTGGCTTAACATCAACAAAATATTAGTCATAACTTTCCTATAGCTTGGAAATATAAGCGGCTAGGCCCGTATGATCTTATTCTAAACGTTGCCAAAGATATCAATATGAGAAGTTATTCGATAGAAACTCGGTCAATAAGATAAAACATTTAAAAATTAATTTAAAATAATAAATTGCGGGAAGGATTGAAATTCATTGACATTAAATCTCATTTGCAATTTGCTGACACTGCAGTTATAAGTTTATGACTAGTTCTGATTAATTTGTTTCAAGCACCATGAAAAAAAATACATACACGCGGACATAAATCGAATGAGTAGTAATAGAATAACATTACATTCTCATACATAAATATATAATATTTTATATTATAATAATAGATAAAAGCGAGCAACAATAATATTTTTTTTAAATTCTGAGGGCTTCGATTAATAAATGATTAATTTATTAATGAATTGATTAGGTAATGATTTTACAACGTGTTGTTTTACTGTAAGCCATGGCTTCACTTTAAGACAAATCATAGATATTCTCTTAGGAAAATGCCTCAAAGTCGAAGACATTAAACTTTGTAAAGTTTTGATTAAAGAGCACCATGAGTTATATATTAAATTATTAAACACCCATCTCAAACCCAAATTCCATCATATGGTACACTATCCTTTTATAATGGAACAGTGTGGACCATTGTCATCACTTTGGTCTATGCGTTTTGAATCAAAACATAAGCAGCTTAAGGAAACTGCTAAATCAATTACATCCCGTAAGAACTCCCCTTATACGTTAGCATTGAAACACCAACTTAGTTTGGCATACAGAGTTTTGTCATCAAATAACAATATTATTGATATGAAGTTTGGTCGTCAAATAATTCTTTCAGAAACAACACGGCTCGAGTATAGTAAAGTTGAATTTTTATGTTCTCCTTTTGAATTTTTAGAAGATGCAATATTTGTTTCATGGGTTGATTTTAAAGGAACCACTTACAATAATAATAATATGTCTGTTCTAATTAGTTTCAGTAATAATCCAAATGTATTACCAATTTTTGGACTAATATTATCTATATTTATTCAAACCGATAATTTACCATTTTTTATTTGTAAGATTTATGAAAATAAATATTTTGATGAACATTACCAAGCATATAATGTGCAATTAACTGAAAAATTATTATGTTGTTCAGTTGAACAATTAGACTCTGTACACCCCACTGTTCATTGTGTCCTATCAAATAATTTATCATATATATCTACATAAATACATATAATACAAAAATGTAGTACCTACTTAATGTGTAAAAAAAACCATGTCTTTATAAATAAATAATTTATTATTCTTTATTTACATGTTTTTTTATATTTATATTGCTGTATATACAGGTCCTTGTACTTTCTTTTTCCTACTTCTTCACCCCTAAGACTATGTACCTAAGTAGTAAGTCAATAATATATTATCATAGTTGTAGGTATAAATACAGTAAAAAAAGTTTAGTTTTTATAGACTAAAGAGATATTAGTATTTGTAATAAAATGTATTAAACTTACTTAGAAGTACTCCCACTACTCCCATATATTTGGAAAATATTAGTAGTTTAAATTCAACTAACTAATAGAGTTGGAAAAAACTGAACTATATTTTTGTAGTTATTCAAAAAAAAAAAGATTAGTAAATTTGACTTAAAGTATAGTAAATACTATAAAACATTTAGTTCTGTTAACTATAAATGTTAAAAATAATATTAGTTGGTTCAACTAAATATTTAGTTAAAGAAATTGACAACTATATTGTTTAGCTGTTTCAGAAAATTTACTTGGTTAATTTGACCGATGCTATAGTAAGACTAACCAATTTTGTGGTTGTATTAACTATACATTTACAATAAAATAATAGTTGATTTAACTAAATAATATGGTTTGAAAAATGATCAACTACATTTTTTAGTCAAATCAACTATTTATCTGGCAACTATAACCGTTTAGTATCCGCAACTAAATGTAGGGCTATGCCATATGCAACTAGATTTTACAGTTAGTACACCTATAATTTCAGTTAAGCCAACCACAATTTTTTTTCCGTGCATCACCTTTTGGGACAGTAAACTCGATTTTCAATTTTTCAGCCGGTGGTCTGCCACTTTCTGGTAGCAAATAAAATCTATCAAAAACTTGAAAATGTAATATAATGTTCATACTACAAGCAAAAAATCTTATAAATAAATAAATTGAGACATGTAAGTAGTTAAAATTTGGTTTTTATACAAAGAATAACAATAAATATAATTATTTTTTTGTAATTTAAAAATATTTCTCTGGGTACTTGAAACTTTTTACGTGTATTATTGTATTTTATACACACAATGACATTTTCCAATGGAGTATTTTCGACCAAAAAATTAATCCAACCTACGTTTTTATAATGGTAAAATTACTCTAATAGCAGTATAAAGATATTACAAATATAAACTTAGTAATATAGACTGATATATACAGTCTTTTCAGAATCGTTTTTCGTATGCAATGATTTTTCATTGAATTCATATTTATTATTTAACTTATACATTACAGTGACTTGTCTCTCAATGACGAGGTACACACAACACCTATTTTGTACAGCAGAGTGGTTACCTACTTCCCTTATTTTTTAACTTCAAAATTATTACAATTCTAAGGTTTGACTATTACATTTATAAATAAAAAATAAAAGAATATCACATAAAATACTACTCGTATAATTAACTATAATTTTTTTTCTCATAGCGTTAAAATATGTAGGTACGTTACACCAGCTACGTTTGTTACATCGTCCAAGTATAGGTATACAATATACACTGTAAATATCGTAGCGTAAATATACGTGTTTAAAATTTAAACAACCATGCTAATCTGCAGTAAAGGCTATTTTTAAATGTACCGAGACTGTGTCACAGCAGCATTCGCAGAACCAGAATTATTCAACTTACATAATAATATATATAAGCACGATATACAATATCCAATCTAACACTGCAGCTTTATAAGGAAACGTCTGAATAGATTAATTAAAAAATATATAAAACCAATTTTGTTTATATTCAAAAGGCGCTAGAACTCTGACAAGTGTCACGAATCGTTTTATATTCTGACCTATAATTACTTAACTGCAGATAGGTACTTTTTTTGTAACTCATGTTATATATTAAAAAAAATAATTTAATGAAATTTCATTACCATTCAGCTATTATACTAATAGCTTTGACCGTACATTTTTAAAAATAGCTTACATATTACGCGTGTTTTTTTAACAAACAGATAATTTTTATACTATATACAATTAATCACTTAATTTTTTTTATTAAAAAAATATTAATAATTAATTAAATTTTTTTTCGATGAAATGCGTTAATTTATTCTAGAGGTACAAGAAACCCGAAAGTATATTATTTGGATCCGTGTAAGAAAACCACCCGTTTTGTGGCGCACACTGCAGTGTACAGATCCATAGATTTCGTCTTTTCACTTATTATTGAGTATAGGTATGTATATTATATTATATCCACCTAAGCGAAAAAGAGAAGGGAGCAAAGAAATCAAAAAACCAAAGGTTTAAGTCACTCCGGGGCCAGCGTATCATAGTATTATGGATATTATAGTGCAGTGTGTATATACCATTGATTTTAGAATATATAGTATATTCTAAAATCAATGGTATATACTATATATATATTATAAAAAGCGAGAAACCGATTTCGAAAGACCGTTTGTTACAAACTCATACACATAATATATATTATATACTATAAGACATCCTATTTATTCACGAAAACGCGTCTAATGAAATCCGATTATCCCCTAATCGTTGTACACATTATTTCACGTTGGTTTCTCAATCGTTCGATTAATCGATATCATCACCGTCACTCGCTCTGTGACGGATAATAATTATCATATACTGACGGATGTATACATATTATTATGTGCGTATATAATACACGCACACGTTATGCTTGTCCGGTGGAACAAACGAAAATAAAAAAATACCACGGAAGCACACACACACATATTATGTCGCGAACGAACATATTATTATACTTAAAAGATATTACATGTTTTTTCTTTGTCAAACCGAGTTAACGATATAATATAATAATATACCTATGGCGGGTACGTACTATATATGTACGTATATAATATTATATAGAGACGGTCGTTGTCGCCGCATTGAAGTTTATTTCCGGTCGGAACTGCCAAGTCGTACAGTCGCTCTACTCGATGACGACGGCAAGTTCAAACGAGTGAACTGATTCCGATATGAACATGTAATATACACGCGTATATTTAACGTATGTGTATAGGCACCTCCCAAGACCTAAATATATATTAGTGTATTTATACATGCATATACCAAGAACTCGATGGCGTCGGCGGCTGCAGAGTTTTTATAACTAATACGTATTTTAAAAAACTTGCCATCACCGGTTTTTACGTGTCACATAAACGAAAAATCGGTCGTTACGCATCATCGTATAATTCCTATATTCAACGGTATTAATCAGTAGAAATAAAAACCTCCTGTGAGAGTGCTATCCTAAATGGTTTCTATATAATATATAAGTTGGAATATTATATATTTAATATACTCTATATTATTATAAAATTGTACAGTCTCTGATCCACGAACCACCCTCTTTGGCCTGTGTGTAAAACATAGGTACCTAAGAGTTGGTGGTATACACGGACACACGATGTGTACCGTGTCGATGTCTGTTAAGAACAATAACTTCAACCACCACAGTGTAGAAAATCGTATATTCAAACTTAAGCATAGGTACTTGATGCAATGTATATATTATACTGATATATTAAGTTGTTGTTGTATAATATGGTATTACTATATTATTTGTCGACTTCCGAACGAATTATGTGACCAGCCACCGAGGTCAAGTGACGGACGACGAATAATTATTATTAGGTACCACTTATTAATGACACATGCAATTTTTATTTTATATGTACCTATTTATATATATATATATTCACAATAATGAGACAGCGGTTTGATATTAACCGGAAAAAATGTCGTTTCACTGTTTCAGTATATTATATATTATTATTTGTCGAAGGACAAGTTTAAAATATTTTACGTGTCTTCAAAAAAAAAAAAATAAGAATGTTGAATTACGTTCTGTACGTACACGCAGCAGTAATAAAATAAAATTATTGCAACGTTCAACGGTCTATAACAGGTACGTGTGAAAAATGTGCATTCAAAACTCGTTCAGCAGACTTTACGAATGTTTAATAAATATTATTTTACATCTCGTCAAGTCATTATTCCGTTCAAACATTTTGGACGGTGCAACCAAACTACCATTTTTCATTAAGCCACGATAAAAGATACGGTAATTAAATGCGATTTGGCGTCACGCTGCACGAGCAATTCATGAAGACGCTGTCGCTTTCATTATATAGGTATAATCCGGGGTGGGGTTAAAAAAATATTAGACAATTTAGCGGACCAATTTTCAAGTCCCGTTTTGTTTGTGTTCATAAAAATGTAGTATGAATATATACAAAATAATAGAATCAAAATAAAATCGATAGGTGTATATCGGTGCGTATGTGTAAAGAATATATTATATAAGTACCTAGTGGTTTCCAACAAGTGTGACCCTAAAATTGAAAAAAAATTATCCTCGATTGACGACCGTGCAAGCCGTGCAGTCTTGTAAAGTTTTTATACATAGTTTGGATTTAATCAAAAGCGAAATTGGCGATTGTACTTTGAACAATTTTAGAGGAAGTAGGTATATAGCCAAATAGAAAAAAAAAATAGGAACACCAGACAACTAAATTCGGGTCGTGACCTGCAGTGGTTGGGAACCACTACAGTGTACTGTAAAAAATATAATATCACACGATGGCCAGTCCCGGATTCGAAGAGTTCTCCAGGCCACGGTGCGAATTTTCAAGTGTGTACGAATGCCGTTCGCATATATTATAATATGTATATGCATTCGAATTTATGTACTAGAGGGCTCTTGACATAATATTATTCGAAGACGATTTTTTTTCCGCGAAGTTACATTATACTCAAATTCTCTGTACCCGGAGGAGTATCGTCGCATATTCTTATATATCATATATAAACAGTTATGTATATATACGCATGTCATGACTGTAAAGTATAAATAGCAACGCGTATTGCGCATATACATACTACATATCATGATTATTATACTGCAGACATCGCAGACGTTTTGAATAAAATTATAATCAAAATTTACGAGCGCAAAATATAATATAATGCATGTATATAATAATGTTATATAGATCCAGAATTGTTTGTGGTGTGATGAGATTTCGTTTCAACGAATAAAACGGCGATCCGTTGCCGTTACAGGTCGCGGCAGTAATCGTAAACTCGGAGATTCGCAGAAAACGTTTTCCTTTTAAGAAAAAAAAATAAAGTCACTCCTCCATCAACTGGAAATGTTTGATATTTAGGTACAGATACTTACTAGTTACTACTCAGAGTTTCAGAATACTTGGTATTGTTATACTATGTACAGTATAACGTAGTCGATTTGGAAGATAAGAACTGCAGATGAGGCAGCATCAGTGCTGACTTTTATCCGACCGTATATAATAATAATATTATATATAGATACGCATTATAATAATAATATACATAATAGCGAAAAGTATATATATATAAAACGCCGGGACAGTGTTACCGGATTTACGGCGTGCATAAGACAAGAGATAACGAAAAAAAATTGTACAGTGCGGATTGCGAAGACGTACTACACATTATATACGGGGAAAAAAGAATCACGGGGTATTTTTTATATTTCTCGGCGAGCTGACGCGAGGAGGAGTAACTGGTTTCCTCCCGATCAGATATAATAATATACAATATAATAATATAATTCCACGGACCGAGAAAAGAAATAATAATAAAACGAAATAACAACCACCGGCCCCCGAAGCCTCGTGCGCGCGCCAAACGATTTCGCATTCTCAGACCGTGGAGGCTGCTCAGTGCATATTACGTGTGCGTGTGGTGGGAGCTCGTCTCGTTTCGAAATTGTGCGAAAAAAAATGTAAAGCCGTATAACCGCGACTGTGGTCGGCTGATGCGTCTCTCTCTCTATACTACAACGCGATTTAAGTATTGTACACGCGCAAACATAATAATACATTCATATTATATTTTATGTATAGGCACAATCCGTCTAATTCACACACACAACACACTGTATAAACGTATACTAATGTTAAACACCATTATTGCAGCAAATTACTCGAATTTTTCCAATCTACGTGCACTCCCTACGGCGGTTGTATAGGTTCACTGTACGCGCATTATACTTAACAGTCGCTCTGCAGCGTTCAGAACCATTTCGTCCGGTTCACCCAAAAGTACAGACAGGTAGACCGTGAACTTTTTTCTACGTTTCGTGTTGCTCTTAAAAGGGGCCTGATTTACAACCCAAAGATTTTTTTATACCTATTTGTAAAGATGTTTTCGAAATTTACGGATGCTTTTCTAACACACATAATATATTTATCGACGGTAATACGGTATATAATTGTCCTTTAACATTAATTCTCTTAAATTATCTTCTGAATTTCATCTAAATCAGTTTAAATTTAAAAAAAATGTATTACAATACTCTTTTTGTTTTACGTGTGCACTTGTTTTTAAAAACATTCGTTAGTAATTATTAAAATTTTAAATCTTAATGTCACCAGTTTAATTAATGATAATTTTAAAAATCTGAAAATATATTGCGGACGAAAAAATTGGCTCTGATCATATATAGGTTGGCTATTGGTAAATTATTTCGCATCCAGCACAAAATTCTGAAATTACACCACAGACCTATGATTGAAAGTGCCACTTTTTACTTAAAATTAATATAGTGAATAATCTTCGTCTAAGTTTTGGCGTAAGTATCTGTGTAAAAAATATGATACATTTCCTAAAATTAATTGTATACTAACAGCGTTTAAACTTTAAAGTTAAGAGGTATGAAGTTGGAGTGTTGCTTATATATTTAAACTTGGGCTATAAAAGGGAAAATAAATCTGGGTGGTACGGCCCCCACCGTAAGAATTTTATTATGTATCTAAAATTTTTCAAAAAGTTAATGGAATTTGAAATTACATGACATTTTCATTGTTGAAAGAAACGTAAAGTACCTTAACCTATAACCGCATACGCCGTGCCGGTCAGAACTTAGAACATCTTCGACCGAAGTCCGAAGTCCAATAGAGGTACCTATATTATTAGGAGGTATACTCGTATACTTATTTATTATATTATCTAGACACAATTCAAAAATGTTATCGGGGTGAACGAATTTATTGTAGAATATGAACGATCTTGTATAATACAGATCTATTACCAATTATGTATTATTACTTTTATTATTATTATGTATATACTATATACCAATATAATTATTATTATCGGTTCACAGCACATTTACGGTATCGCGGTGTAGTGTGTAGCCGACCAACAAAATCACGTGTGTTTGAGCAAACACTTCTGAATTCTGATGAATGCTACTGGCCCGTGCACTGTGCAACGACTATAATATAATACTTTCGTCAACCGCAAATATTAAAACAACATTCTTAAGCTTATAACTCGCATAGTTGCTTTAAAAATGATTAAAATGGTGTCTGAAATTACTTATGGACATCGTAATTTTCAATTTATCGTTTTAGAATTATTCATAGCTGTTTATTATCACATTATGTACATTGTACAATAATGTACATATAACATATTATATAGCCATAGAGGTTACTATCGTCTTTCGGAAAAAATAATTTAAGACGTATTATTATGTGTATTCTTGCTAATATTATAGCAACAAATATTCTGAAATCCTCATAATTAGTTATTAAAAGATCAAAAATTAGTTAGTTTTATGAAATCGCGGTCTTGCGTATTATTATAATTTGTCGTCAAATTTACTTATTGCAGAGATATATCATATATCTACAGGCATACATTCAAAATTTATATTGCAGAACTATAGGTTTTCACTTTTATGTATTTATATTTTATTATACATTATCTGGTGACTGGTTTGCACTTAAGTTGTAGTAAAAAATGATTCATTGTTCAATGATGACATGAGTAGGATAGCCTCGGTATATATGGTTACCTTGCAGGATTTGTGCGACATTATAAATTCTGGTTTATACTTTCCTGCAATGTCGAGGTGTATAAAAAGTAATAAAATACTACGATGGTCTCGGGTCTAACGAAATTTGATTGGCACTCTAAGTCTGTGGGGAAACGAATTAGCAAAACATTAAAGGCCGCTTTTACGCGAAAATATTACGTACCTTCGTAACGAGCGGTATTTTTAATGTTAAGTTAATGACCAGTTTTGTTTTCTTCAAATTATTTACCCTATATATAAACGGCACAATGGTTTCAAATTGAATGTCACTTGATCTCTACAATATAATATTATGTAGGAATTTAAGCAAAACCAAGTGAAATACGAAACAGTTAAGTAAATTGGAATGGCTATAACTACAGTAAGCTTATTTACTATATATATATATTATAAAATGGTATTAAATAACGAATTTAGATGTTCATAAAATATGAGAGGTTGTAATTTATAATTTATTTGTCTTAAATATAGAGAAAAAAATTAATGATATCATAGTTTATAATAATTATGTTATTTTATCCGAAAAAAAGATGAAAGAAACGTGTAGCTACATAATACTATTGATCATATACCCTATATTTAGTTCCATCGCCTATATATAAATGTAGAAGTTACTCGCGGTGTAAAATATCCGACTTTATGGTTATTAACTACGCACATTTACGAAGAAAATATAAATAATGAAGTTTTGTCGAAGTTTTATAATGAAATTTTCTACATAAATTTTCATATTGTTTATGGCGTAAACAACAAACGCCAGCCAACGCGTGTATTAATTATTAAACACTTATTGATCAAAGATCGCAATCTATCTTTACCAAATTGAGCTGTCAAATGCAGAATCTTGGAAAAGTGCATATAGTTATTATAAATGAAACTGACACATATATTTACGTAAAAGTTCACTTGCTAGTTGTTGTACTATTGGCATCGTTTGCAGGTTAATTTTCATCGTTCTAACTATAGAGGTATATATGTATATAGTATATATATAAGATATAACTATTAACATAATTTTGAAGTACATATTATATTAATCACGTACATACGCGACTAATTGTCATTCGTCAGACTACTAAATTCTGAAGGAAGGAGACAGTTCTTAGGAATCTCGAGTAAATGCTAAAACAAAAGCAATATAATATATTATTTATAAATTATAACCAAGTGCGAAAATAAGTAGGACAGCATAAAATTGTTGTTGTATCCGAGTAAAATTATTAAGCTAAGTCCATCTTCCCGTAATACATATTAGTTTTTCAAACAGCATATATACACGCGGCAAACACATTTATATAACATTTTAAGTTTAAACACAATTCCCTGCAGTTATTAGTCCACGCGATAGTATAGTATATATAGTATTATTGTAGATCGTCGTAATTTGTAAGTAGTATACGTACTTATAATGTATTCAAAATCAAGAAATGTATAGACTTTCAAAGTTGCATCCTTAAAAATAACTTTAAAAAGCTTATTCAAATCGTAGATCACAATTATAGGTGCGTCCAGAAAACAATGTTTGACTTGACAACTGGACTAAGAAACCAAGATAAGTCATATATACAGGATGGTTTACCGACCATGCTCGTCCTTATTTTTTCTTTAATAATGAAATTATTCAAATTCTGATTTTTGGAGTTCAAATATTCTTAACGGCCATTCTTTAAATTCTTGAATTATTTATAATATACTCAAGAAGTGCATGATGTTATGTAGTGACTCAAACAAGTGAAATTTCTGTTTTTAAAATGGGAACTCGACTTCTCGAATGTAATTTATCAACATTAATAATTTTTAAAAATTGTCACGGAATAAAAAATACTTAATCCAATATTACATCTGTTTTATACTTTTGTAAAACTGCTTTTAAGGACTAATATTTTTAGAATAAAAATTTTAATAACTGAGAAAGTACTCGTCCGAATTTTGAATTGGGTGCATAAACGTTTTCAAATAAAATATCCACTGAATAATTTACAGTAAAAAGGGGATGGGGTTCTCATTTGAAAAACAAGAAGTTTGTACCACCACAGGACACTCCTTGGTGAATGGTACAAATAATTTCAAGAGCTTATAAATATTATTATATAGTACTAGTCTTTAAATATATTTAAAAAAAGATGTTTTTCCCAAAAATAAAATTTAAAATAACTGCATTATTAAAGGAAAAAAGGGGGTGAGCATGTTTGGTGAATAACCCTTTATACAATTTATAAAACACACATGGTACACTCGCGTATATAATATAAAATATTATTATAACCGTTACGCGTCAAGTGTATATTCAAGCTACGAAATACGCACGGCGTACGTGGTACTAGTAGGTATATAATATATAAGTATATTTTATAGACAGTGTAATAATAGGTAAGTACGCCAGTGGGGAAACCAGAATTTAATCAATGAAGAGAGTTCCATACTTAATTTGATCTTTGAAGTGTACGCAACGGTCTTCGTGAGTAGTATTACAAATAAAATGAAACTATTAAAAAATAGTTTTTAGTTGATAATATAAATTATGTTATTCATATTATATTATATTCCATAGTCGATTTAATAAAATTCTTTTATACGCCCAAAAAAGAAAGGGGTGGAGATTTGACTAAATATATATTAATATACTAATAATGGTTGTATTTAAGGATGCGGCTGTGGCTAATTTAGGGTATTATTTTTAAAATAGTCATTGGTTTAATCCTCTCGTCACTCCATTGTGTTTATTTCCGACAATTAATATTATATTTTTATATATTATAATAATTTGTATTATATACTATAACTCGTATTGTTATCTTAGTACTATACTACCATAGCCGACATAGCCTATATCGAAAGTTATCAGACCACAGCTAAATTACAATAAATACCTAATGTAGGTAATAAGTATAGTAGGTAATTAAAGAATTTCCCGAGTCACAAAAATACGTGAAGAACATTTTTTTTTAACTGTTGTTATTTTTTTAAACATATAATTATCAAAGTTCATTGTCAAAATTGCTTTTTAAAACTAATGCATTTTTTTTTCTCCTAAGCGGAAAATGTCTATATAAGGCACTGCAACGCGGTCGTCCTCGCACAGCTGCACAGAAACATAATTCCTATATAGAATAGCTATTATTATACTTCTATGATACATATAATGCATATTATAATTATAAAATATTATTATATGAAGAATCACATAGGCCACACTATTATATATAAGCAATAAAAAATGTAATATAGAAGGAGGAGGAGTTACAACACGGAGCCGGTCGAGCAGCAGCCGTATTATACCGGGTGATCCATTTAACCATATTAACGTTTTTTAAAATATTTTTGGTTTGTTATTTTAAGTCACTAAACCACATTTTAATTTTGTACTCAATGATATTATACATAGTTCATTTTATATTCCAAAGAAAAATATTATTTATAGTAAATCAATACAGGGGTTTTATTGGAGAACATACTTCGTACAGTGCTACCCCGAAAAATGTTGGTTCATTACTCAGCTCATCAAAACTTTAATCACTTATATAAGTTATAAGTTATAACTAATAACCTACTTGTCCAAAATGTTATATTTATAGATCGAAATACTCTGAATAAAATTCCGTAAAGGAATATAAAATAAAAATGTATGTTGTCATTCAAATAATAGTAGATTAAAACTTAAAAAATGAAAACGATGAAAAAAATAGTAATAAATGTAATTTTATCTTAAGAATATTGTTTTTTAACGACTTGAAATTATGTAAAAGAAATATTTTAAATAACGTTATTGTTTTCTGAAACAACGAGGGTCTTATTTCAGATGGATCACCCCGTATATAAACGTATTGGTGAGTCTGGTAGATGGGACAGCTAACCTACCTCATCTCGTCGGAACGGTTTCTACAACTTTTTGTATTTTATTTATAATCACACTGTACGCCGCTGGGTTGCGGACGTCAAAAGAGCGCTTACACACACACACACACACACACATATATATATATAAAGAGAGAAAAGCGCGCGCGACATTGCCGGGGCTAAGGGACAAGGAAATCGACCTTGTCCCAGGTTAAGGACATCGCCGTCGCGGCATTGTGTTCGATTTCCCCTTTGCACGACGCGGACGTTAAGTACCACGTGTGTTGCACATAACACGGTGTATGGTACGCATGATAAAAAAAAAACTGTCGGCTGGCGGGGCAGTGCAGTACCGGTAATGAGGATTTAGCGCGACCCCTCATTGCACTATAATAAGTATATGCATGTGCATAATATCATGCACACGGCGGCACAGTGGTTTTTTTAGTTTAGTTTTTACGCCGACTCCACTCTTACCGGTGACGTATTGTTGCGCACGCGGCGTTTGACAGCGAAACGATTGCGGAAAAACGGTCGCTCGGTGCTCACATTATAATATTATTATATACACTATCGACAAGGAACGATCTTCGTATAAACGCAGTGCAAACTTCGTAGAATGTGTTATATAGTATATTAATATTATAGTATTAAGTGATAGAAGATCGGTCTTATAGTACCTCTTAGTATCGGTCCACAACGTTCAAACTACAGTATTCTATATACGCGCGGGTTGCACACAAACATATAATTTTACCAACTCTTGTAATAATATATCAGATGACAGTATGATAGTATACACCGACGTATGCTTGCGTATGTTTGGGTCTTGAGTGTGTATAAATATATAGTATTTAATAGTACTGATAGAAATTATCGTGCTATGAAATTACATAGAATTGATATATGAAGGGACATTTTTAACTAAAAATAAAAATAAAAATAAAAAAAACAATATCAATATAGTTAAGGTAGCTGACTATCAAATATAAGTATAATCCGTAAATCAAAACGTTTTTTTTTTTTTTAAAGTTATTCAAACGTTAATGATTTATGTATAACAAGGAGTAATGACAAAGAGTCCAGTTTTCTTTGCGATAAGAGCTCATACGAGTTATCTACATTTAAGTTCAGAAAATAAAAGTTTACTTCTATACAATACTATTATTGCTTTTTGTTGCATGGCATTGACAAGTATTTTTTATTTATATATAGTGTAAGGAGGAGTTGTGCTCGTGCACCACATGCACCAGCATATTCATGGGTTAATAGTGCTTAATAATTAGTAACCATAACTATATGAAATTATGAATCTCTTTTATGGTTTATAAATCATAAATAAAGCAATTATATGGATAAACAGAAATAAAAACATATTTGTGGATTGTTATGATCTTTATCGTGGAAAGGTCAATATGTTAGGAAAAAAATCAGATAGATCATAGATGGACCTGCTATATGATTGTATAGATCGATCACATCAATGAATCCTTTTTCTAAGGAAACAGAAAATATCACAGATTGAAAACTTGAGGCACTAAAGAGGCTTGCGATGATCAATAACCAAATACAACCATCAGTACTAACCGTTCGTAAAATTGTAAAAAATTATATTGACGAATTCAAGAAAAAAAAAAATATGGAATACGAATGCAAGGGCCCTGAATATTGGAATTATGTTTTTGATATTCAGGTTCTAGAATAGTAGAACAAATGCCCAAAATAAGACGTTCAAACAATGCTACCTATATAATTTTATATAATTGAAAATTAAGATAACATTGGAACAATTATTCATATAGTGATAAATGGAAAGCGCATAAAACATTAAATATTCGAAATGGTTACGTCCATCAAACCGTTAATTATAAAAACAACTTTTCTGATCTTTTGTATAGATTTATAGATTCCTAGAGCTCATACACAATACATTGGATGTTTATGGCGTGAGAAAATTGCGTTATATGATGTTATGGTATACGGAGATATTACAAAAGAAAGAATGGTGGCGTTCAATTTATGACAAAAATATTATTGAATACTTTATAGAAGATATTAAAACAGTATTTTTTGTGTTTGGTGCGTATACCTATTTTTCACGGTAAATAATAATAACAGCGGTAGATCACACGTTATACCGCACCGCGCCTAGGTTTTCCCTGGTCGGGAAAATTGAGAGATCTATATATATACTAATATATACTATATACAGTCCGTTTCCCATATCGTGAGGTAAGCGGGTAAATAATTTAGTAAATATATATACAAAGTTGCGAAAACTGCTTTTGGCTGTCTATTGAAGTAAAAAAAACACAGATCCGACCATAAATCTGCCGCAGCCGCGAGGTGACTTGCACCAGTGTATACTTACGTGTGTAGTGGCACGGTGTTATAATAAACATGAAATAAAAATAATATATAATAAACTAATCGTTTTATTATCATAATAGTATAATGGCTTCAAATAACTTATAAGTAATATGAATTATACGCAAGAGGGAAATAAAATACCGAACAAGAAGATAACCACGCGCGGGACTACCTTACAAATATACATGAAAAAGGCGAGCTACTTTATTAAATCTTACATATAAATGCTATGTATATTTGTTATTACTATTTAAATTTAACTCGAAACTAATTGGGATCCTAAATTGGTGAGAGAATGGGGGGAGGGGGATTACAGGACATTTTTTGAAATGCGTACACAATTTTGCGGTACACGAAAAAGAAAAAAAATACGAATGTGGCGTTATAAGGAGTGTGGGTATAACTTCCTCGTGGGTGCCACGTCCGCCGATAGCGAATATATAACATTATACACTTTATATACTAAGAGTCACGTCCCCAGGCCTCTGATCATTCAACGTCTGATGACGTCATGCCGGTCGACTTGTCGTTGCTTTTGCCGCTGCCGCAATCGTCCATCCGGCTGTTGTGCAACAACTGACTCATGACGTCGGCCAGCCGCTTGGTCTGCACTGCGTTCTCCTTCATCAGCTTCTCCATCCTGGTGAAGTGCCGATCATGCATAGACAACGTGTCCCGGTGCACGCGGACCATCTGTTCCAGTATTTGTTCCAACACGTCCGGTTGCTGGACGTGATGATGCCGGCGAGACGACGATGACGAACCGACGCCACCGCCGCCGTTGCCGCCGCCGCCGCCACTGGTGGTCGAGCACATCGTCAGCGGGTCCACTTTAAACCGCTTGGACACGTGTCCGGAACTGTTGACCACGTAACAGTGGTCGTCATTTGGGCCTTCCATATCGTCCATGTCGTCCAGTGCCGTGTCCGAGTCGTTCATGTGATGGTTCTGCATGCCGCTGACGCTCGATGCGTCCGCGTCGTTCAAATCATCGCTGACCACCACCGTTTGCGTGTACGTAGCAGCGTTCGCGTACTTCTTCTTTCGCTTGAGAATGTCGTGCAGCGCCTCGAAGTACGGTGGTGGTTTTTTGGGCGCCGAACTGCTCGGGTCTGTCGAGCAAATTAAGTAGTTCCGGTACGACTTCTCCAGGTTGCGCCACTTTTGGTGGCATTTGATGCCACCTTCGTTTACTGAGTCCGCGATTCTGTACCCTTTCGACATTAGTTCCTCGCATATCCGCTTCCACACTCGAATCTTGACCGTGCATTGGTCGTTGAACATATCCTGGTATTTTTTAGAGGCTACTAATCCAAGCATCTCCCTGGTCGCTTCGATATCCTTCTGGCATGGCGTCCTCATGCTCCACAGTAGTTGGTCGGAATCTGAAATACAGTGATGCACAGATTTCGTATGGTAGGTAGGTGACGTTAAGGCTAATGTGTCTCTAATTTTTTTTTTAGGGGAGGGGGGTTATCATAACACGTATTATAAATACCATATGATTATTTTTAACGAACAACACTAATTATTTCAAAAACTATTAACATTTATGAAATTCTTTTCACATAATTTTATTTAAAAAAAAATTATTTTTCTATTTTAGTATTTTTTGCGTTATCATTTAATAGTTATTTACTTTTTTAATGACAACATAGGTATATTTGTAATTCCAAAGCAGATTATTTTACGGGGTACTTCGGTGTTTAAAATCGAATTTCAAACAAGTACCAAGGTATACTATAGTTCACGAGTTATAAATATTTAAGTTTTGATGAGCAGATGGAATGGTCAGGGGTATACCCTGCAAAATGTTGGTCCACTACTTCATCGATACTTGAAATATTTGTGATTCATAAACTAAATAGAAAATATTTTTTTTCAAGTTTTATTTTGTAAAAATTTAAAATTATGTAAAAACAATATTTTCAAAAAGGGTAATAGTTTTTGAAATCATGAATGTTCTTAGGTAAAGTATAATATTATAGATATATTGTACATACCGGATGTCTCCTCCACCCCATCAGTGAAATACGATTTTGGAAAAATATTACTGGGCATCAGAGGGCCTAAACTCGAAACAGAAAAATTGTAAAAATGTTGTTTTTGTGCTCATTACAAATCTGAGATACCGATATTATGTTTATGTAAATATTTTAACATTTTGTGTTTAGATATTGACAGATGAGTAGTTTATTATTATTCAGCAGTAGGCGGCCGGGTGGTAAGAGACACCCTGAATATTTAGCGGTGGACAGCGTTTAATAATATATACATAGACCTTAATATGCTAATATACCGGCATTGTATATAAGTAGTGTAGATGTAGTAAACAAATGCAGTGACAACCGACATTGATATTTGATAATACACTAAGTACAATATTGTAACTTAGTCACAAATCCCACACGAAAAGTGCCATTTATCTGATCGCTCTCAGTAAACAATAAAGACCGGCTATTAGGTATTATAAGGTTTATGAATATAACACAATAAATTATCCGTTTCATGATGTAATGGAGTAGCTTTAGATTTTACTGTTGAAATCATTATTATACATGAAATACGACTATCATTGCGAAATGCGATATTGGTGCATTAGCATTAGCTACCAATCTGGAATAGGTGAAAATATAAAACGAAAGAAACGATACGACCGAAATTTAAAATTTTTAATATTTGTTCAATTACTATACACCTAATAAATGTTTATCTAATAAAAACAAGCACGTACAAAATTATTATCAATTAAATTTACTTTTTATCATTAAAATAGTGTTTACATAAAAATGGAATTATAAATTTAACATGTACTGAATACTGATATTGGTGTGTGAATAATGAATATGTCTGTATAGTAAAAACAAATTATATAATACCGTTAAAAAAAGTTATATGGCTCATTAAATGTATTATTATTGCACGTTTTACAATCAAATGATGACTATATAAATAAACAAAAAATAATGGAGTTAATAACAACTATAATATTATGTGATAAAATTATTAAAAAAAATAAAATCTCGAAAACATTATTAATTGTTTACAAATGCATTAAACCTGTTGGTTTATAAAATGATAACTCCAGTTGATTATTACTGAATATTAAAGAGCAATATAGTTGTTGTATTTCAATATTTATACGTTCAAAACCAAAACCAAACAAATAATATTCACTTAGATAATTATACATAATATTATTATTACCTACACTGTAAACTGTATAATTAATTAAAAATTTAAATGAATACAATTTGACTTGAAATTCCAGGTACCTAAACGCTTTATAAAGAATAAAATACGTGAATCTCCATTTTTATAAAATAAATTATTGATATATACTTAATACTTATATGTGCTAGTTAGGATAGGTTAGTGATGCATTGATGCCACTGATGCCCTTTGAAAATATATTATTTATTGTTATAAGTATTGTCTTTTGAAAAAATAGGGAATTTTTTTACAAATTATATTTCAATCGAAATACATTTAATATTAACATTATATTATTATGTATAAGTTTGAATTATAAATTTTCTCTATCAACTATATAACAGATATTCTCATTTTTCATAATGATATGTAATTGATGAATGTCAATAATAATAATATTATCGTACATTAAGAAACGAGACCTTCAATCGGACGTCAACAGATTTACGATTGTACATTGAGGAACAGCGGGTAAGTAGATAAGGATCCTCAAAAACTCATTACCTACCTGATTCGCATAATATACTTTTTTACAAATCACATTATAAAACGGATAAACAATTAAATGCATACATTATAATAATATAGGAATATATATTTACCTGTCAAGACGATTGGTTTCATATCGTGGTCAGACGAACCTTTTGGTGACCCGGGGGGTGACCCGTAACTACCATGATACCCGAAACCAAAAATTTCCAATACATCCTCAGAGTTAGGAACTGCTATACACTTTCCGCCTAAAAATGTTCGTTGTATGATTTTTTTCTTCAGACAGTTTGGTGTGAAAAATAAAATATTTATTTAAATGAGAAACTTCGAAGAGTGCATACCAACTTTATAATTGTAAACCTCTTGAAGAAGTTTCTTTTTAAACGATACTCACTTTCGTTGTCTAAAACAATAAGATCGCCATTTTCATTTAAAACTGGTTGTTTCTGGTCGTCAACGGCAATACTATGGTTATCGGGATTAATCCATTGATATTTTTCCATCTTAATAGGTGTCATGGATTTGATTTATATTACTTAGGTATTTTTTTTATAACTTAACTATACGTAATATTTTTACCTGTCAAATTATAAATGTGAATAATTATACAAAATAGTATGATAAGACTTTTATTGAAATAAAATATAGTAAATAAATATTTGAATGGCATAATAATTACATTCAACTATTCGAGTTTCATACTTTCATTAACACAAATAAAATAAAAAACAGTCATTGGCTATTGCAAAATATTATATTCATTAAATAAATAGTTAAATTCGTTAAGACGAATATTTTTTTATACAATATAATTTTATTATTATAATAATATAGATAATATGAGTAACCTTTTTTAAAATTATTTATACATCTATCAAAAACTTAGCCTTTCTGAAATGTCTCTAATTGATGTTAATATCGCATTTTGCATGTTTTTTCTCGAAGTATACTCGAACTCGAGTCTCGAGTATTGTTACGTTATTCTAAAGAACTATTTCAAAATATACAATATTTAAAAAAAGTGATTACACTATATACATTACAATGAAAAACCAGCCTAATTTAAGTAAATACATATTTTTTATAGGAATGATGATACATAAACCATTATTAAACGAAGTCAATACAATAAGTACACTTTTATGAAATATTGCACACATATTTAAAGTTTGATTCATATAATCATATGTCATATATAGTAAATAGTTATATACATTATAACACAAAACCCTTACGACACTTACGACATAAAGATACCTATATAGCTATATATTACTACACAACCTACTTAAGACCTTTCGGTATCAGACAATATTGCAAATTTACATATTCGTGTTCACAGATTGAAACGTCCGATGATACAGTAACCATTTTATGATTTTCAAGGCTTACGAACGCATTTGGACGGCGGATTAATAGTGAAAAAATAAAAAAAATGAAAAGAAATTATGAAAGAATTAATAATTTTAGAAGGGAAATTAATGAACCAAAATTGGTGATGCGAACGAGCGTCGTTCAATGACAAGTTTTAGTTGTATATCTAAATAAATACCAAATGTATAAGGATATATTGACGATCAAAATACGCTATGAGGTGTAATACAGTATAATAATTAATAAAACTATAATCCTGCGGCTAATAACGACGGCAGTACATTTATTATATGTGTATATTTCTGAATATAACATGTGTGAGTGGTTGTAAGTCGAGTTGTAGATGAGGTATTATTATTTTTTTTTTAACATGAATGTTACGTAGAATGAACACGGAAATCCGATACACACTGTGTGGTTTTTTAACGGTACGGTGGATGCATGTTGTAAGACGATTTACTATAAACACCAGTATACTAGAAACGGCGAGAGAGAGAGAGCAGAAACGATAGCGGTGACTGTGGCCTTGGTCTAGACCCTCCGTATAACATCTTTGTGGTCCATTGCACAAGACAACCGAAATGGCACAGTGCACACAACGCACATACATAGATTCAATACACACTGTTTGATAAAGTTGGGCGTTGCATCGACCTCATCGTTGTTGCACAAACGCACGCACATGCACACGCATACACCTACATACAGAATGCACACGCGATGCAACATTGGCAGCTTAACCGGACCCAAGGCCGTAACGAGGAAGACGAGTGCGGGGGCAGCAGCTATTGCATGACATCACTGCCGCTGCACTGCACAAGTTCACGTCACATGCACTGTCATAATGTCTTTACTCTTTAGGTTAGAGAGAGAGAGAGAAAGAAAGACCAATAAACCTTTATTGTATAGAGTATAAATGTATAATACTATATACATAAACTCGTTACTAACAACAATCACAGTACTGGTAGAAACAGTAAAACAAACAAATGCACGCACGCACGTCATTATAACACAAATAGATATAGTAAGTAGGTGGTAAGAACTTTAAGAATTACTGATTTTTGATTCTCCTTTTTAACCTTTTCAGTTTTCAGTCAATCATTTACAATGTCACTGTCAAATGGGTATATTGAAAAAAAAAATACAATAACAAACAACGTCATTCCTCTCCTGCAGTGCAAGTACAACATGTGTATCATTTAATTATTATAATACCCAATTGGATAAAAAAAATCGTTTCAAGATAAAAATATAATATATGGTATTTATAAAACATCAAAATTATATCATTACCAACCAAGGATGAATGTATTGAACTACCATCACTATTATAAAAGTTGTTATTTAATTATTTAATTACTGTCACGTCGGAGAAGATATACCGAATTGTGCTCTGCATATTATTATGTATTATTATAATTACACAAATAAATGATAATATATTTTTTTATGGTAAAAATCAAAAAAAAAATTAGTGTTCCTGATTAAAATAATAGTACTTAAGTTAACTTTTATTATCAGATTCAAAGATAAGAACATTAAGAACATATTATATATTATATAATCAGTGGCTTGTTTTGTTTACATCCTAAACTAGATAGGTATAAGGTATACTTTCAACATATTTTTTATTATACTGCTTTGATGATATGGAAAGTAAATTTGCCAAGTCCATACAATATAATGATAAGATAGGTAAATATAAAAATAGTTTGTGATATATTATATATACCTTTACGCTTTAGGGTGCTAACGCAAAGTTATTCCGCATCCATATAAATTACTTGTATATTTTAACTTAATTTTATTATGAAAAACATAAAACGTCGTTGATTAAAAATAGAACCAGAATGAATTACCTATTATTTTAGTACGTTCATTAGATACTAATAGAAAAGTAGGCATTCGTATAGCAGGTGATCAACTACGAGATGTTAATCAACCACTTTAATTAATATAAACGACCTACCTATCGGCTACCAGAAAATTATACAAGAGTTCGAAAGTAGTAGTACTAAGCATTTTTCGAAATATTGTAATATTGAAGTTTGACCAAATGCATTTTATTATTTGTGTGTTTATATAGATCGATCAAATTATTAGTGATTTACAATTAAATGAGAATAATTTTTGGTTTGCAAAATTTTATAATATGGTTTCTACAATCATATAGGTGAAATTTCAATAAAAAAAAACTGAGGGTGCTTAAGCTCTGCATGTTCTGGACATTTATAATTATGAGGGTTTAATGACTGTTTTGAGCAAAAGTGTTTTATAAGTTATAACAATTTAACATAGAACACTTGACAGTTGGAAGAATTAATGGGTATAGTGTTATAGTCTTCATTATTATTATTTAATTTATTATTATTATTTAAAATCAAAATGAAACATTTTTAACTTAATTATCAAATATCGATGTTTGTTTTTTTTTTATTTAAATTTAAAATAATATATTGATATTATAATTTTATGATTTTTATTTTGTTGTACATTATATGCACTATATATTGTTGTATTATGGTTTTTGATTAGGTTTTGAACATAATATTTCTTTTTTTCGATTTAAAATATCAATTTTACATTTTATAATTTTAATTTTGATTTATAACTACGTGAAATCTGTCATCGTTTACGTGGCTATATGTAATTGATCCAAGAAAACTAAATATTATAGTTATTTATTATTATATACTAATAAACACATTATAGAACTTATTGACTATTGTTGAATTCTAAATTATCGATTTAAAATTGATTTCCAGCCCTGAAGGCTAGAATAGTGCTTCGTAAATTGGAATTAGTCCGAATTGGATGTTGTCACGGGGCTATAGTGCTGTAACTACTGTGTTCTAAAGTTTGTAATAATATTAGTAAATACTGCGTGTTACTTTTGTCGTAGCGTCGAGTCGCTGCTGAACGTGATAATATGAACTCCGTCCAGGTTTCATAAAAGATAGAAAAAATAAATAATTTTCTACAAATTGATTTGAACTCAAAAAAATTAAATTGTCGAATAACATTATTTTATCCATTATACACCAATAGTCTGATATCTGTTGACAAGCTGTTTTTTGTTTATGTTTTGTAAGAAGAGGTGTTGTCACATAAATACCAAAAATGTTGAAGGGTACTAATTCTAAAATTAGGGGTTCTAAGACCCCCTAAGCCCCGCCCCTATTTGCGGCTAGGTGACCACAACACTAACACAATTATTAAGAATAGTTATTTTAAATAAACCAATTAGGGCCTAACTCTAAATTTTACAATAAAAAAAACATTTTTTTTTTTTTTTTTTTTTTTTTTAACAATTTTATCATGTTACATACAGATCCAAAAACCCCACGAGCCTTACAGTCACCTCCCGTAATTTTTTTTAATGTTATTAGGAGGAATATTTTCCGTATCAGAGTTAGAGCTTCCGTTGTTAGTCAAATTAGCACTGCTACGGTCAGTGGTTACACAATAAAATCCTATACTTTTTTATTTATCTACATTTTCCACGTAGTTATGTGTACATACGTCTCGTCGGTTTTAATAAATTTAGTTTACCTATACGTTTCAGTTTTACATATTTTTTCTACGGCATACGGATCACGGCATAAACTGAACCAGTTCAAAACTGTTTAATTAGATAGTCCAGTTAGTATAAGAACATTCACTATTATAGGCGTATCTTCAAGACCATAATACCAACTAATTCTAGAATTTATTCAAATTAGTACCTATAAACGATTGTCAGCTATACATTAACATATCATAATCAATATTTTAGAATTATCGGAATTTGGCATAAATTTCGTACATATATGTGTATTGATTATATAGTCTGTAACTGTTAAAAAATCTTAAGAGAAAAAGTGCACTTTATATCCAGCCACGATGGTGGTAAGTAAAATAAAAAGCGAGTAACCACAAACGTATATTAAGAAGAGCCAGAGTTATACCAATTAAAAACCAAGCTAGTTTGTACTAATCCATCTGCCCGCTCTACAGAACAAACGACTGAACATATAAGGTCATATAAGGTATCAATCGATCAAAAATATTGTGGAAATGGGAACGGGGGAACTCGCAAACAAATTGGTTGGATGCCTTAAAAATTACAACCAAAAGTGTTTAAGTACTTTTAAGTCCAATCATTCATTGTACCTATGCTACAAAAATACAGTAAAATATAATACTGTCCACCCGATCCACCGCTTACCCATCCCACTACTCTCGTTTTTGCGGCGCATTCACTCTTAATCATGATATCATATTATTAAAATTAAACCACGTTATTATTCATTTCTAGTCACGTAACAATGACTTAAAAATAATAAGCTATCAACAAAATATTAGTGATATCCTAACAAAAACACTCCGCCAAACTCTATGTAAAAAAAAGTAAAAAACTACCCTTAAGGTTGTGATATAATTGTATAGCTAAGTCTTTGCACTATACTACTATAGGTATCATTTATGTTAAAATGGTCTGCTAAATAATTGAACTTAGCTTGGCGACTTTAAAATACTTGATTAGTAATACACTAAATACCTATTTCATTATTTCAATGATAGTAGACCATATTATTATGTCCCTACTCATAATACAATAGTATTTTTAAATTTTACCTTAAGTTGCTATAAGTTAATTTGTATTATTTAGCACTCTTTTAACATAAATTATAATTATAGTTCAAAGACTTAACTATAAAATTGTATCACAACTTTTAGGGCTGTTTTTTTTTATACTTAGCTTTTACTCGGAGTTAGGAAGAGTGTTTTTGTTGGGATACTATTATACTATATTACACAAGAAATGTGTAAACTGGCCGCCCGATATAGGTGTAACCGTTAAGAATATTTATAAAATTCAATAGATTACCATTTTAGTAATTACACTTAAAATTAAAAGGTATATCACTTGCTATACTTACAAATAAAAGGTAAATCACGACGACAGCCAAGTAATATAATAATGTACATTATGACCACTACCCAAAAAATGCATAAGTACATAAATAAAAAATTAATAAACATTTTTCAAAATGTATTTCATAAACAATCACGAAAGCCAATAAAATGCTAATGAAAATGTATACATTGAATAGTTCATTGACTTTATACTAAATAAAAAGGTCTATGGAATTGGTAATATCAATTTTTTATTAAGTAACGAAATAATAATTTATATGTTGTGAAGCCAAAAAAATAATCTTGAATTCATATTAAATACATAAAGGTTTGCCGTCATTATTCAAATCTACAAATTCGTTTCAATCAAGATATAATCGTTAAATAATCCAACACAAGGTAAAACTACTATTGAAAGTAATTTTAAATAAAGCTCACGTAAGCATTTGTTACAGTAATTTAAGAATTCATACCAATTGGTTTTAATTTTAAAAACCACTAAGTTATACACAAAATAAGTATACCAATCAGTTAATAGAATTTTCATTCACGTGCCAACATAATGATGAATGATCAATTTACTTAAAATGTCATACACACAACACACTTACATATTATTCTTAATATTTATTAACTAGTTTTAAAAATATAAGAGTGTAAAACAGGAAAGTAAATCCTTCATCACAATTCCCAAGATCAATAATAATGACATAGCTAGAAACAAATTAATAACATCCCTATCACGTTTTTTTAAGTATTGATCCGAAAAAATGTAATTTACTAATGTAATATATTATTACTAATGATTTAATAAATAGTTATTTTCCATTAAAAAAAACATGTTGATTTAAATGTAAATCCAAGTAAATTTTTACTTACCAAAAAATTTTAGTTAATTTTTATAATGTACCGCCTAAATCAATGTGTTGATATTTTATAATGATTAAAACATACCTGCAACAAACAAATACAACTCATTAGTTACTTATGAATAAAATAAAAGAACAAAAGTGATATGCATGTTAATGGTATAAAAAAGCTAAAATAAAAAGTATAGTCTTCATATTTGGACATAGCGTGGGTGTTTGATTAAAAAGCACTAAAAAAACATTTATTTATTTTACAATATAACATATGTACAAAATATTAACTTTAAAACCTAACGTTACAATAATTTTGTATCCATTAAGCATTCCAAAACCAAGTAACAATAGTGTCACATCAACAACAACGTACGTAAAATTGTATTGTGTTTTTATACAACACCCAGAATAGAGTTCTGAAAATTATATACAAATATTAGTATGTTTTTCCACGTGGTTATATTTATTATTTTATTTTTTTATTACACAACGTCACAACGATCAACCATATACAAGGGAATTTTATTTTATTTTAATATATCGTTAAAAATGTTTATATTTTTGGTCTTGGTTAGTTAATTTTTGTTTTATAGAGCAGAGAAATATTTAGGTTATGACTGATTTAAATTCTAATTCAGTATGAAATATACAACATTATTGTCTTGACGCTATAGATGTTATACACTTATAAAGAACCTATTTTTATTAATTGCATTAAACTTCAATTAAATAATAGAATTCTACATTTCTACCTAGTACTTAGCTACCTTAAATCTGAATACACCTATGTATTTTGATATCATTACAATATACATAATACATATGTTATATATTAATAATCAAGGAGATATTTATATTACCACACTAGGTGCATAATAATCTCCACACTCATAATAATACTGAAGCGTTCAGATAACATCTATCAAAAAACTTCGTATCAGATAATAATAAAATGTTGATATTATAAATTGTAGAACTGCAATCTTAGCCTTTATAATATTATGTTCATGACAACATATTATATTGGTCATGTGAGATTAATAGATTAATAGATTAATAAATAATTGAATCAAATATTGTAATTTAAATTAAATTAAATTCTAAACAAGCACAAATTATAAATAAGAAGTTCAAAATATAAAGTAGTTTAATAAAAATATATATTCATACTTATTACATTTTTAATTAGGTTTCCTGTAATTAATTAAAATTTGGTTGCAATAATAATATACAGAACTATATATCCAAAGTAATGATGGTGGATTAGATTTTTCATCATTAATTATTTTTAGATTTGTATAATAAACTAACTACTGCAGTCTGCAGACTGAATTAATAGAACGCTACACCCACAAGTGTCGTTTCGTTTAACAAATTTGGTTGCTTAGTCTAGACTACAGCCTGAGCGGTTCTTATCCGCGCAAAACAGTTTTTTCAATCTTTATAGATTTGTAAGACGGAGACAACACATTTGGGTGTAGCGTCCTATTATTGCAAAAACCTAACTATTGTGAAAATATTTTACACTTTTCTGCAGAATGGAGTAAATAGATAAACGATTTATATTATATTATTATGACGCGATGTAATATTAATATAGAATTAAAAATTAACTACCAAATACCTATTGGCCTATATATATTATAGGTAATATACTAATATTATAACATAATAACTAGCTGATTGAATGACACAGCTTAGACGTGCTTAGTTGTTTTTTTCTTTCGGAGAATCCTATTTAGTACCTACATACTAGTACATTATACTATTTCAGTTTGAGTGTGTCTGTCTCTGTTTTAGTTTCACGGACAAATCGGCGACAGCGTACCTAGCTTCGTGAACAGGGCGGATTTGACGGAGCGAATTAAGGGCACTTCACCCGGGCAGCAGATTTTTGGATGTCGCAATACAATGACAAAAATGTAAAACATTTTGACCTTTGATTTAAGACATGTAAGAAAAAATAATATCAACTTCAAAATATAAATATTGATTTGTACTTATATCATTTGGGCTGCAAACATGGGAGGATGGCATTGGGGTATCCAGTGAACACAACATTTTTTAGTATATAGGTAAATGTTCGAGTGGTTAATACTGGTTATATGATTTATTTTTAAACAGCGCGGTGGTAATGTCCGGAAAATTCGGGTTTGATAAGGTGTGACATGGACTTCTGCTTTTAGATCACCAGTTGTATATGACATAATTTTGATTATGCATTTTGAAGGTGTAATTTTAAAATGTTAATAAATAATATGTGATGAGATTAATATACTTATTTGGCCTCTTCAAACTATGAAGATTTAATAAAATGATTATAATATTATCTAATACTATCTTTAAATTAATTTTGAAATTTGTGATACCTACATAATGAACAGCGATATTTCAAACTTGAAATAAACATGTTTTAGGTAGATATATAGTCAAAACGTGCAAGTTTGCCAATTATTAATTTTTTTTCTTAACTTAGATACTTAAATATTGGGTGTTTATACATTTTTTACTGTTAGGGGCCTAAAAAAATGTGCCCCGAGCATCCAAAAGTCTAAATCCAGCCCAGTTTGGATTTACCATTTAGTATATTTTTAACATGGTTTAAAACTTCAAACTACTTACTCGCTAAACTTTTCTTATATCTCTAAAACAATCTCTGAGATTTTTGTCAAAATCAATGGAGTAGTTTTTGAGTACATAAGCTATAAATATACATTTGGTTTTAATAGGTATTATGTAGTTTCTTTAATCGAGGTCATTTAACGCGACGATTTGTTGCATACTATCAGCCCGAATTTTCAATGACAACCATTTATATACAAAAAAAGCTTTCAATTTTCACTGTGAACCTCAAAATTCTTGTTTGGGGACATTTTTAAAATGCGAATTTAGTAAAGCCTTTTCTTCGTGGGTCGCTACATCATAAAACGAAACTACTGACTAAATGCAATACTCATAGTTTCGCGGCGGTTTCGATTAGGCAATGAAGAATCAATCAGTCAGTCAGAACAAGTTCTTTTATATATTAAATAGGTATGATTGGCGAACCTTCATTAATAAAGGTATGTTTTAAAAATATTTTATTTTCAGACAATAATTAAAATAACATTAATGGATTCATTGACATTGGTTTCAACAAGCATTTTTTTTATTTTTAATATTGTGTAACTAATTAAATTGATTACATGCCAATATATTTTAATAAACGATAATCGGACAATTAGTTATAAAAACAACTGTTTGGAAGACAACGTGTTTAAAACAAAGAATACTTTTATTATCAAACCATAATTGAACCAAATTTAATAAAAAAAAAATACTTCATAAAAATATTTATAAAATATAATAGTCGAAACAGTTGAATTATATTGAAAGATAATTGCGTCGGTATTAAACGATTTTTTCAAAGGCGTAATTCTTGGCCAAGATATAATATTATTGTAGTGATTGTTTCAAGCATACAACAATATGCGTTGACCTTTTTCACATATTTTGAAAGTTGAGTACAAATTAAGACTGGTAAACCGCTAAGTGAAAGCGAGGTGCTGATGTGTGATTCTGTTGTGGGGTTTGATGTCCGAAATGTAAGCAAACAATGCACCGTAGGTAAGCACGTTTCGATCTACAGATTGTTAATAAACCGACACATCGGCCATAGGACGAAACGAGAAATGAAACGTAATAGTAATATTATGTTAGGTTTATAAAACGGTATACATCTCAAGACGATAACATTATTATTCCTTATATACTTTATAAGTATTTGTGAATTTGTAATAATAACGATTATATTATTATAGGTATAATATTTACAACGACGGGTCGACGGAGGATAACACGTGATGGTAAGTGGTGAGTGGATGGAACTGCAGCGGGGCATTCGGGTCAAAAGCACATCACTCACTCGCGTAATAATCGCGACTTAACATTAGAATAATGTATGATAAAAATATAAAATATTGTGTATTTAATACTACACCGCAACGCGTAGTACATAATCAAATAATAAAATCATTAATCGGCTGTCTACGTCTATGCTCGCTCATTTGTGTATCCCGCGCAAAACGATGCTTTATTGGCACATGTGCGTTTCATACAACATGTGTATGCGCAGACAGACGCCGTCGTCGGAGGCAACGGCCAAATGTGTTAAAATTTAGTGTGTCATCACTGACCTGGGCCAACCCGTGCAGACGTGCAGTTTTGCTCCTGTTGCTGTGCGCACGCGAAATGCGTAGTATCAGTGACGGCGGCGCTTGCGCTCTAATTCACAGCAGATGCCACAAAAAACGGCACAATCGCTGGCGTCGCAGTCGTTCACTCGCTGCTCGCAGTCACCGCCCCGAATCAAATCGAGTTGGAACGACGCCGTGGATCGTTTCGCGCGACCCCTTGCATAAAGGGGAGTGTTGAGGGTAGGGGAGGGGGGAAATCACCACGGTCCCACCCCACCACTGACGGCCATAAGCGTCATCGATCTTTTTCGTCGTCGACTTTTTAGTTGACACCGCGTAGATACAACAATATATATTATGTATAATAATAATTTATTCGTTTTTCCCGGTTCTATCGTCGTCTCAGTAGAATGAATATTTTCTCCACGGTATATAAATAAAATATAATAATAATATCAATATATAATACATCATACAAACACGCCTGACCGACGGTACAGACTTGTGTATCACTCCAATTCAATAAATATCCCCTCCCCACCATCGCAAAAAGCAACAGTCGTAGCCCGTGCCGCGATCAAATAAAGGCAATTAACAAGAGTTTACCCCGCGGTCAGCCACCGATCAATGGAAAATAATATTATTATCAAAACGAAAAACTGCACAGCGTTTACCATGCACGTTATCATTTTATATAATATTATACAATTAATAGTTGTATCTGAATGCTGAAAGACAACCGAAACAAACAACGTTATTATATAATAATATGCATATGTTTTTTCGTCGCTTCGTATTCAAATGAATCACATTGAATGGTGCTGAGGTAAGTATATTGCGAACTACTGATAGGGGAGAGGGGAAGTAAACCACAAATGTTGTATAAAAACGTCTAGTATTTGAAATTGCGCTAGCCACATTAATTTCCGAGGTTATAGGAGGAATTGTTAACGGCTACTTTATGGGATTGTTTTAGAATTGAATTTTTTCCTAGCTGCATATATAGTACTCCTCAACTAAAATGTGACTCATCTGTGACTGCACGATGATATTATTATATTGTTTTATGCCAAATATACCCACCTACAATATTATTCTGTTTTTAATTTTAATCATTCACTTCCACATTCGTTATATAAATATATATATATACTTGACTAGACTATATCTACATTTTCGATTTATAATATTAAGTAATAAGTATAATATAAGTTAGCTGCTATGTACCTCCTAATACTATATTATATATTTATATGGAACAGATATTATTAATGCAAAATATTCCGTACTTATACCACTGTGGCACTGTTAAATATTATCTACCATGTACCGATTATGCACTCAGCCACAAGAAACATTTAGATTTTAAATGTGTTTACTTAAAAAATGATTATTTAAGCAGTTGAAAAAAAAACTAAACTGCAATACGCTATACTACATAACATTTTACGTTGATAAATAAATAAAATATGGAAACTTTATTGACTTTTATTAAATTATTCAAGTCTATTATCACAAAGTTAATCCCTCGACATGTTTTGGTCCTCAGAATATAATGCTCGTTACCGTGTCGAGTGCCGAATGTAGAAAATATCGTTAAATTTTAAGATAACGATGTGACAGAACGACAGGTAATAGGTATGAGCCTAGAAGTAAGGTTAAGAACCTAGCGGAATCGAGAGAGAATGATATTTCTTCAACCAAAAATGTTCAAATGAGGGCGGAAACAAACAACCTCTCGTTTCGGTAGAGTGAAAAAAAACAAAGTGTATAGAAGTAGGTAGTGTATAATATTTAAACAAAACGGAAGTCGCCAGCGCTATTGGACGCAATAATGATGCAATAGAAAATTAAATACAAAAATGCCATCTACGTTTAAATAGTTTCAAGTAAAAAAAAAAATAAACGAGCACTATAAATAAATATATAGGGACCGACGGGACTGGCCACGTTCCCGACGACTTTCAGAGAAGTTCGACCAACTCACGGCCCTGCGCAGTCGAGATTTCTGCCACTCTGTTGTTTTTGTAATCGCTACCGACACAGTCTACTGTTGACATTGTCAAAGGTTATGGTCGTAGATAACAGTCCGTTGTATATTTATACTGAACTGGAATAAGTAATACTGTAACTGTATAAAACTATAATAGAACAAAATCCAATCAACTCATATACGTAACCGCTTCAAGCCATTTAAAACTTAAGCTAAAATCGTACATTTGACTGTAATACTGCTTATAAATTATAATACAAAGGGCGTTGTGGTATGATACACCTTATTTTTAAATATGTTTAGACACTTTAAGTAATTTTCAAAATATAACTTTATCAAACCACAATATTATGAAACAGAGGTCTGTATCAAACTTATTGAATTGTACAACTGCATCAAATTTTCGTAAAATCACTCAGAATCTTAAAATGAAAAGAATAATATAAGAGTTAAAACGTGGCAAGTGAGTACCTACCGCTCTGCTATACATTAGATGTCTGCAGTATACTTTGAGTAAGTCACTGTAATATTGGGTTAAATTTAAATTTAATAATAAAAAACATTGCATACAAAAAACGATACTGAGTGAAGTAGGTCTAATTGCCTATTTTACTAAGTAATAACTATACTTCATAATAATATTGCTATAAAAGTTATTTATTGCATTTGAAAATGTCATTGTGTGTATAAAATATAATAATATTACATACTTTAAAAGTTTCAACAATCCACGAATAATATATTATACAACTAAAATTGTTATTCTTAATTTACATATCTAATTTCGTTCAAATTTGAACTTAAAATATCTATAAAAAAAATTGTATCAATATCTTTTAAATTGTTGATTACAGTTTATGAACTACTTTTGAGAAACCTAGTATTAAATTCAAGGTTTTTTAACCAAGGCGAATAGTTTTTTTATTAATTTATATATATAAAAAAAAACAATTGAAAGATTAAAAATATCTATAATAGCTAAAAAATGTCGAAATATTTTGATAAATTTTATCATTTATGGAAAATAGTCATATAAACATTTGGGGAAAATTTGAAGTATCTACGGTTATTCCTTTTTGAGTTACATAAAAAAGAAACAAAATCAATTTTATCAAAAACGGTTTTTGTGTAAAAATGCCAGTTTTCCTCAATTTTTTGTAGTTTTTCTCTGTGCTTTTAAAACTACGAAGGATTTTTTACTTTTGACCCCCCCCCCAAAAAAAAAATAAAAAATAAAAATACTAACTAGATACACTTTCCTACCAGATAAGATGCTGAAGTAGACAATCTAAGCATTTTTACTGCCCCAAAAAGTGATGACAACAAAATATTTTTTTTTAAACTCATCATTGTAAAATCAGTAGGTACTTTCATTGTTCCACTCAGAATCTAAAATAATGCTGCTGTTTTATATAAAAAGGTAGCAAATCTGGGAAAATATGTTGTTGTCTACAACGGTAACATATTTTAATAATTGCTGGCTTAATAAATAGAAGTATAAGCACAACAACAATAATATAAACGAAAGGTACCAACGCCACCACCCTTAAAAACTGCACTGACAGGGCACCGCGTGTATTATGCATAGAATAATACAAGTGAAGTCGCTGTTAGTGTAGCAGTTGCGTCTATTTATTATACAGTACGTCCGTACCCCTTTATGCACCGTTGTTGCTTGCGCACGGTGGGCTTGCACGATGCATTTTGAAATTTATTTATAGTTGGCGTGACATTAAGTCATTGCGGAACACCGTTGGATCGTGCAATTTACAGAAACCTTTTAGGCACCGGCTGTGGGACCGTCCGGCGCACAACACGCACGTCACCTATACAGTCTATACTATATACACAGCCCACTGTGCTGTAATAACGAGAAGGAGGGGAACGTCCGTGGTCTCTAGACAAGGTCACGTGCACTTGACACTATATTATATTAGCAGCTCTAAAATTGTTTTTTTTATTATGATCGTATATAACTATATATTTTTAATTTGATAATTTAATAATTCAAGCATTTTTACAATATTTTAACTAGCCATAATTAAATATCTCATTTTACGTGTTTTTCGTTACTTTTTGGAACAGCAAAAAAATTGTGAAAAACGGAAATTATTTCGATGTTTCCCATCAAAATTTATTTTGTTGTGGTAAATCAATATTAATAAGTAATAACTGAAGACATACAATTTTCATTAAATATTTATATTCGGTAACATTTTCTAGAAATTATACTATTTTACAAACTATGTTGGCTCATGAGCCATAGATAGACATTTGAAAATGCTTAGCTTGTATAGTATGAAATATGTTGATTAATTTTTTTCTTAATCGAATCTTAAAAACGTAATATAACGTTCCTAATAAGTTATTTTATAACTTTTTATTTTCAAAAAATAAAAATGCATAAAATACATAGTTAAATTTTTTAGACATTTAAAGTTGAAATGTTAGCAAAATTGGATGTTTACAAAAAATAAAATTTTTAGTTATACTAATTTTAATCTATTTTTGCAATAAATATATTAATACCGTCCAACGGTGCATAGTATTGAATTTATATGGTATTGAACAATAATATTATTATACATATAATTATGATATAATTAATATCATAAATTATACAATTAGGTATAAAATATTCTTAGAAATAGTTTTAGTTCTGGCTGAGTTCTGATGGTGCTCCGCTCCGAATCGTTTTTGTATGAAATAATTTATCATTGAATTCATATATTACAGAACTTACTTAAAGAACGATTTATCAACAGATCGACTTCCTCTTTTTTTAAATAAAACCTCAAAGTATCTTTATTTTATAATTCAGAATACAGTATCAACTCATAACAAGTGAACTAGAAAAAAAATACAAAAAATGTAGACGTACATACGTTATATTGGCCGTTTATCGTGCTCTGTGACTAACAAGGTTATCAGAATATTGGTTTTCATCTATACAGACATCCTTTTATTACTTCATAAGTCCTTTTTTAACAAAATAATTTATTAAGAATTGTCAATCATAGCTTAAAATAAATAAATGTGTGATTATACTTTTTTAATTTGTAATTTGTCTATATTCGTTGAATATAATATATTATTTTAAATAATATCCGTTGTTATTATTAAATCTCCAATACTCCTATATGTTTCATGCGTAAACCATAATGTAATATATTGTATATTATACAATTTTTTTGTTAATTAACATAATTATTTCTCACTGCAAGACGTGCTGTATAATTACCTATACATAATTATATGTATACATATACGGGGTGATCCATTTAATATAAGGCGATCATTATTTCACGCTAATATTTTTAAATTTTTCTTTTACACTTTTTTAAATTGTTACAAAATTACTTTTTGGAAAAAAACAATTAGTTTTTAAAGTTTTTTACTTTTTGGAATGACAACATCCTTATATTTTAATTTCATATTATTCCTAAGCAGAATAATTCAATCTATTGATATCAAATGTCGGACTTTAGTCTATGTAGTGTATTTATTATAACTTATAACATATTATGTAGTGATAGCCACTCTATTAAATCATTATACACGCATAAGAAGGTAGTCATTTAGAGTGTGCACGCAATATATATAAAAAGTAAATCATATATAAGTAAAAAAGAGATAAATACGTATATATTGTGCGAACATACTATTTTCACATTACTACACGTATAAATATGAGATTCGATGAGTGGAGTAGTGTACCAACATTCTGTGGGGTACCCCTGTTGTACCACTCCACTCCGCTCGTCTATACTTTTAATGGGTGCTTATTTATAATTCAAAACTACTCGTCCAAAATTCGATTTTTATACATCAAAGGAATCTAACAAATATAGTTAATTAGTTAACAGTTAATTTATAATTAATTAATTTGTTTGTTTTAAAATAAAATGTATTTATAGGAGTGGTAAAACTTTCAAACTAATAGTTTATTAAATGTTAGGTGTATAAAATAAAATAATAAAAATAATATATAATATTAAACAATGGATTCGAATATCTTAATTCCTATAAATGATGAAAAAAATATCAAAACTCAATAAATACGTGCTAAAAAAAACATAATATAAGATGTTTTGAACAAGACGCATTGCATTGAATAACTATTTAATTTTACAGGGTACGTTTACGATAATACACTCAGAATGAAGACATACATAGATTCTTTCGAAAACATTTTTCAAGGCCAATATTCATTTGGATGAAATCATAGTGATAGTAAAGTATTGACTATTGATTGCTTCGAACAATATTAGTCATAGGTAAGCAATTTATAATAATAAGTAATAATAACAACAATAATAACACTATAATAGTAATAAGTAATAACAGTGATGGCAATCTCTCCGTCCGTCCAACTTGCTCTTCTCTTTCAGAAATCTAATTTACTTTTTTATTATCATTATTCCATAACGAGAGAAGTGACCGCAGTTTCTCACGGATAGAATACATTTATATATGACAACGATGTATTGTACCTACACAGTACCCCCTACTTTTTTACCTGTTGCATTATACTCCATTTAGACTATAGCCCCCACTTATGAACACTTGCCAATCGTATCAGTTTTGTGATCCTCTCATATTGTAACCTTCAAACAGCTGCAGTAACGAGTAACGAGGATACGCCGTATTCTATAACTACTGCCGCCGTCGGCCTTGGCCGTTTGTTTTAATATTATTATTATTTTTTTTATTTTAGAACACTGTCCTTCCATGGTTTCCTCCACCCCTTCCTCATCCAGGACCTATACTAGCTGCAATAATAATTGTGAAATTAATTTACATAGGTACTTCCTCCGATAATCCCCGTACACCCATGATTCACCGGTAATTCTTTGCCCGCCAATCACCAGAACTTGTACACAGTGCGTGTACGCCCACCATCGCCACCGCGTTGCACTTGTTCTTCGACAATATACGAGGAATACAGGTAACATCCATAATAATGAAATATCTTACTGCATCGGATAAACGCACGAGTTTTTTTACATATAATATCAGCTTACGTGTCTTTAACTCGTCCAATGGCTAGTATTTTCGTATAGACGGGTGAATATAATGTTTATAGTATAGGTTAATTAATATATTCTCCAAACAGCTATGTACTATATAAGCACTTTAATTATTGACGGTTAAAATAAAAAAGTCGTGTTTATCAATATATTGTGTAGAATCTATAATAGAGAATTATTAAAATGTAAATTAAATATCAACTTACAATTATTTATAGCCGATAATTTTTTTAATTGTTATATATTCATCCAAATTATACATAGAAATACTTTATAATACAAATCAAACAATATGTTCAAACACAAATTTATTTGATAATAAATAACAATTTTAACCTATAGTACATATATTATAATAATATGCATCTTATTTGATGAAACACGTCATATGTTATAACTAATTAATAATCAGTCTTACAAATTTGAAATTGATCCTAATCTATTGAAAATTAACAGATAACTATTCAAATTAAGTACCTACTCCAAAAAGAAAATGCATCATATTTAAAGTGATAACATTTAATAAATCAATAACAACCAGGATAACGAAGAGTGATGAGTGATGACCATCAGTTATGATATTTTGGGTACCTATAAATATATAGTATTATATAATAATATTGAGATGGCTGATAAAAGTAACAATGTAATTTTAAAATCAACCTCTCATAATATACTTAGAATACATTGATTTCCACTTCTCATTTGTTGTTCATTGTGAACACTTTTGGATCTCTATGACAATAGTCTACACACGAAAAAAAGATACGTTTAAAACACGTTTAAACAAAAAAAATACAAATACAATTTGAACATAGAATGTTCAATGCTCAAGTAAACATTATGCTATTAAATATTATTTTTACTAGTCTCTTCTACATTTTGCATTAATTTATAACTAATTGGATATTAGGATATGTATCGGTCACTAAAAAAACCAATAGCGATTGTATTATGAGTTGACCACGTAACAAAAAGTACAGTTAAATCAATTCCCCAGGATTCAAAGAATTCTGATTTGACACGTAATACAATTTTATAATAATATTTCTAATAAAAGCCAATTCGTTCAACGAGTATGTATAGAGGTACCTAGGTGATGATCGAAAAGCCCAGTTCCGATTTCCGGGCCAATGACCGGAACTGCAACTCGATTAGATTATAAGCTATTTCATTATTACAGACCTTTTGTGTAAACTCTATATTCCCATTGTATGTATCCATTATACTTTGTGAAAATGTATTTTGAAAATATAATATACAGAGATACTGGGGGTGTTGATCACTCAGCGCAATATTATCATAAATAATTTGAAAGCCATGATAAAACTCGTCGCATTATTCTAAACACTATGTAATTCTAATCAAAGAGATTAACTATGATGGGGAATACAAGATGTTCAAGTATGTTTTTCAATTTTTTATCGCTTATAATTCAATAAAATATTTTATTCACAACGATATTATTTTATTAATGTTTAAGATGTTTAAAATTCTATGTTCAAATTAACTTGGGTTGAAAATTATAGTGGTAAATATTCATTGTAATTTTTTGAAAACTAAATAACCAATTATAAAATTAATTTAAAAAAATACTATATTAATGTTCAACTATAAAGCACTATAAGAATCTTATGAAACACTCATTTACCCAAAACTGTTAGTCATATCGAATGTCTAACAATACATTCAATTTAAAAATATATATATATATATATATATATATATATTTAAATAAAATAGAAGTCCATATAATATCAATTTTTAAATTTGTTCATTTTTATTTTTCATATCAAAGGACTCAGAAATACCAACTCAACAGATAATAAGTGCAAAAAAGGAAATTACAAAATAATTAAATGTCCAGCTAATAAAATTATAAGAAATATTACAGTGAACTATTTTTACTCAAAATCCCGTATTAAAATATATATTCCAAGTAAACTTTAATTTGAATTATGTTTTGAATTGTATATTATTTACTCCTAATTATATATACTATACAAAATATATTATTCAAAATAAGATGTATAAATATAATTTTTTTAATACAGAATGTGTTATTCTCATATTGATACCTATATGGCTATACCTTATATTTGAATGTAAGTAAATTGATTGTGTACTGATTTGGTAAAAAATAATAACCGTTAACAATAAATACTGTTTAATTCAACATTTTTTTAAAAAGAAGAAGAAACGGCTGGTAAATTTTACGGAAAATCCGAAGTTAGGTTAGTTTATTTTCAAGGGCTTAAAGCCTATAGGGCTTTTATAGGGTTTGCATTTTGTTAGGAATCGAAGAAATTGAAATAAGTTTATGTAATTACGTCAAAATTAAAATATGATCAATATTAGAAAATTAATATTATTAATAGAATACTCCAAACAGTCCAAACATTAATTTGAAAATATATTTTAGTTATTCATTTAACACACTATTTTAAATAGCCTATTTAGAAGTGTTTCTCATGCGCTGATAAGTTCTAGATTATTTTAATAAAATATAATATTAAAATTGTCAATTAAACGTGGTATTATTTTGTCATAATATAAAAGTTGAATATTAAAGGCACTGAAATGGATTATTAGTGACCTAAAAACAATCTAAATATACGAACGGTGACTGCAACAAAATATATTACTTGTCTAATAATAATAATAAAAAGGAAAAACAATAATTATAAAATGTGATAAAATGATGACATTTAAAATTTTTTTATAGTATATTTCTTACATTATGAAACCACAAAAATACATGGATAATTTTAAGAATGTTCTAATTTTGTTTCACAATATAGACATGCTGAGCTATTACAATGTTGGGTTATAATCAGGATTACCAACATAAATAAAGATTCACACCAAAAACTAAAATATGATCTTAGCTTGTATATATGACATAAATAAGACATACTTTTAACGTAATGTATTGTTACCTATTAACTTTCTTGTTCTGTTCTTCACAGAACACCAATATTATATTAATTAAATATGTAAGTACATTATATTTTACAATATTTTAATTATGATACTGTATTATATTATTTTATAATTTAGCATTTACAGATTTTAAACGTCTTATATTAGTTATTTTTATTATGTATGCAATGTAATTATTTTTATCCAGTTCTATAACATTTAACCACATTTTCCAATTTTTAAATGTTATCATTATTATAATGGTTTTTTAATACTTATAAAAAATGTTTACAGTTATTTAATGACACCTGTGAATTATAAGCAATTAATTATGAATTATTCAACATTTTTACTCCATGAGCATGAGTTATTAAGTTATCTAAATATATTGTACCCGAAATTTTAATTTAGAACTGTACAAATATTACAATTCTTTGTATATTCACGCACACACGGTACAGGTTTCGATAAAACGGTCCCCACAAACGACCGTTCTGTCCCACCTTAAATGGAGGCATCTGCAGAATAATTCTCATCAGCTGTTTCTATGGGAAGGGAAGGGTCATATATTTACGCTGTGTTCCCGGGTTCATCCACCCTCCTATCGTACCGTTACACCCCACGGCAACAAAACACACGTCACACACTACACGCACATGGAGAATTTAGCCAGCATTGTATGTGGTACTCTTTAAAATGATGAGGCGCCGATAGAATACTATACGCTTACTTGCGTGTAAATACTAATAATAAACAGTTTAAAAAAATCATTATTAGTATTGGATATTTAAATTAAAATAATATTTAATACGCCAACTATTTAATAACCACGCACTTATTTTATTATTTATTCAATCGAATATTAAATCAAATATTAAACATAATCTGTACCTATTTAGTCAATAATATTTTTATAATACATATTATAAAACGTTTTAAATAATAATGAGCCATTAGGATTTGCACTAATATCAATTATGGTCATGGTATAAAACTGTCCTTCTCTGAGGGCGTGTCGGTGCGATACTGTGGAAGGCATCAGAATGAGAAGAGTGAAAAAAAAACCGCGAAAGCGAAAGAAACGTTCCGTGAAAGCGAAAATGGTTGAGTTGGTTCGTCAATTAATTTCACAACAGCAACGATGACAACGACGAGATTGTGCAATTAAATACTAGACAATATAACTCATACTGTGCAGATGGCAAAAACAACAAGTTTAAAATGTTTAAAACTATTGACTTTTAAGTGTTATATCAATAAATAATAATAGACTGAAGGTACCTACCCAGACTTAAAACAAAAATTAATTGTCATATTTTAAGGATAAATAACGGTTTTATGGATTTTTTTTACTAGGGCGATTTTTAGTCCTAAGCCTATTGGTTACTGGTTAGGTTCTATAAACAACAAAAATATGCATTTGCAGAAGGAACAATATACCGCGGTTTATATTTCACACTAATGCAGCTATTGTTGTTTACATTTTATGTAACGTTTCATTCTATATTGGTGTTTGAATACATATTTTTATATAGTCATTGGCCCTAATAAAGTTTCGATTATAATATGTAATAACCGAAGTAATAACTAATAATATTTTATAATCGATACACACTCAACGGAAACGACTAACGAGTCGGGCGCGAAGGGCAATTAGATAAGTTTAATGGTGACGGCGGCGGCGGCGTCGGCGGCAGCCACGGAGGCGGCGTTGACCTAGTTAGGAACAGGCCCTCGTCCCCGGGAGCCAAAAGAGAGAGTACGCCCAGAATGGCAATAGAAATTATACTATACGGTTGGAAATTGCCCGTTTCATCAAATAATTGGGAATGCGATTTTTTATAAAATTAAAAATAATGCATATCTCTATTTGTTTATTTTGTTCAGATGTAATAATATTAATTTTTATGAACCTATATTTAAACTGAATACAATATGTAACTGTTACTATGAATCTTTAAAACCAACCGATATACATGATCTTTAACGACCAAAATATACGAAGGAAATATTAATACATTTTAAAACAAAATATATCCAAAAATATATTATAACACATGTCTTAAAAATGCGTCCTGTTTATTCATAGATGCGAGCAGCCAGATGGTTTGTAACAAGGGGTTCACTGTACCTTGGGGTAGAATTGGGACGGACCCGTTCTTTGACGTCGCGTACTAACACACGCGTTTTATCCCTCGGGGTTTTACAGTATATATTTAATATTTTTTTTCTTATTCCTTCCCTTATACCAAAGTCGGAAGAAAGGTAAAGTAATTGAAAAAACACATACAGCAGGTGTTAACCATAATAATAGTTATTATTACAGTAATATTATAATATATCTACCTAGTGTTATATTTGTATAATATTGGCAACCTAAAGATGATAAACAAATGAATTCGAGGATTTTCAGTAAAAGTTTTATAAATAAAAGATGCGATTTTTTTAATTTAATATTTAATTTGAATGTGTGTGTAATGTGTATAATAGACATACGTGGACACGTGGTGTGAGTTTCAAATTTCAATATTATGAATACCACATATATGATTCCACAGTGGTTAGGTACTAAATCATTTCCACTAAAATACTTAAAATAAACATCTATATTATAAAAAGGTATAACAATTATATTTAGTGTAGCTCCTCAGAAAAACGGCGTGTATTTTTTACCTTAATTTAAAAATGAAAAAATGTTTTGGATTTTTTAGATGAAGTTAAGCCCCATTTGTTTACATATTGACTACTTTAAACGACAATGTTATATTTAAGGCTTTATAATTGCGTACTTAAACCTAATAGCAAGATAACAAAATGTAATGATAATAAGAAACACAATATATGTGTCTATTAAAATCATTGATAATTCAATATTTGTAAATGATTACTATTGACCTAAATAAGAATATGACTGATGTTAATGATTTTGAAAAATTTAAGCTAAGCGCTTATAGTATAATATAATTATTAAAATAATAATTGTTGGTACCTCTGATACACTACACGTACAAGATACAATACCAGATGTACAACGTATTAGTTAAACTTTCTGAAAAAATAGCACTGAATATGTATTTTAAAAAGTAAAGACTACCTGTCTTTACTATTTATTATAACTATTTCAATTTGCTAATACAATGATATATATAACATCTTTACATCATCAAATAAAAAATAAAAATATATTATATATTATATTATATTATATCATTATCTATCGTATATTTAATATAAGAAGCTTACGAAAAAAATTGTTTAAAATAAACGGTTTTTACTGAAGAAATTCTGTTTCAAAATAATACATTATTTTCGTTTTACAAGGACCAACTGCAGCAGTTACGGTTGTCAACCTATTCAAACACGCTGAATTGGTGTCAAGGCACAGACAGCGCAACACACGTGTGTGTATAAGTTAGGTGTGACGAGAAGAGAGGGTGGAGGAATAGATACACAAAAGGTGATTGTCATTATGGTACTGGAAAGTCATTTTATTATGTGTTTACTAATTGTGATTATTGTTATAATTTTAAGTGTCGGTATATAGACTAAGAAAAATAATTTGCTTTAAAATTCTTTTAAGCAGGTGTTGTTATTGTCATTTAAATGTCTATAAAGTTAAAAATAATTTTAATCAAAATAATGATAGATAATATAATTTTTGATTCATATAATTGTCTAGAAATGTAGGTAAAATATTCCCTAAATAAAATAAAAATAAATAAATAATTACCTAAACATATTGTTAGGTAAAATTAATATTTCATAAAAATGTATGTAAAGATATACTCATGAAAACCTTATTGAGGTTTTTAAATGTGATATACATATTGAGCTCGATTAAAATATGAAATTTAAAATAAATAAATACTATTAAAGGAGAAGATACTATTAAATACGAGAATTCCAATTATAATATTTACATTATATGAATGCTTTTGGACTATTTTAAATGTATTTATATATTTATTGATTTTAACGTTCTTCAATTAGTTTAATTATAAACATGTTCCATATTACATTTTGATATCAAGGTCTAAAAAATTACAACTATTAATTTCGAGTAAGTTTCTCGTTATAATTAACTCAAAGTAATTGAAGTAAATAAGTGGTTAAATGTATTCTGTTAAAAAAACTTTGAGAAAAAAAAAACTATTATTTGTTAGAACAAAAAAATGTTACGTCAAGTTATTAAAATCTAAAACAAAATTAGATAGTATAGAGCACTTTTGAACCATTATTCACCCTAGTCCCTAACACAACCGTTCTTGCATTGAAGGTCTGACATAAGTCATTGCATATTATAGATGAATTAATGGTTGTTTTATTTTAGAATTTCTGCTGTTTAATATTTTTCTAACTACAAGATTAGAAGAAAAAAAAGAGTTTTCAGTTCATTTTTCAATCATTTCGAAATACCTGATTGGCTGTAACCACGTATGTCAGATTTAATTTTTTGTTTCAAAACCACGAAATTTTGCAAAATGTTGTTGCTTGTCCATTTGGTTCTGAATCCGGAGTAATACCTATTTAAAAATACTTGTCACATAATACTCCCATCATGACTTAATAATAAGTCAATATACCGCTAAACCTTTTTACCTACTTAAAAACAGTTCCGGTTAAAATGGGAATTTTACTTTGTGCTAGTGCAATAGACGAATTACAAACTAAAGGTGTTTCTATCGACTACCAGTGAACAAGCTCTATTATTCTGAAATTAAATTTTGAAATATTTGAAATGTTTCAATAAAACATACTGACATTTTTTAATAACTAAAAATGTGTATGTTTAAAACGTCCCTCCGAGTAAACAAGGGTGGTTGGATTACAGCACAAGAAGGGAGCGAACTAAAAGCGCGTTAACGTGGGTGTTGCCTTGACTACTTGCTTACCTATAGTGCTTGAGCAATTTTAGATGTATTTACTGTCACGTGAATTGTGAAAAAATGTACAATTCGAGTTAAATGTAGATTATTTATTTGATTTTGTTTGAGTAAAGAAAGAATCACACGTTGTAAAACGATATAACAACACAAAATCTAGGCCACGTTATTGATCAAATGCACCTAAATTTAATTTGTTTATAGTGCTTATATATTATAATTTATAACCCAAGTAACAAGTAAGACAGTTGAAGATTATTTTTCCGAATAGCAGGATGAAATGACACATGACATTTTGACGAACATATAATATAATCAGTAATCACAACATGTAAATATAATTTGGTGTCACTCACCGGAAATATTGTGATCCTGTACGACGCACCCACCGCAGTAGACCGATATTTCTCGTACACACAGTTTAATTTTAAAGCCGGGAAAGGAGAAAAAACATATCACTAAAAACCGTCTAAAAATGTCAAAGGCAGTAAAAATATTATTGGGATCACCGTATGTATTGCACTAAATTATTAAATCAAACCGATTGCCGCGGTGAACACAATTTTAATAGGTACTTGTATATTGTTATTACTTATTAGTCAGTTTACGTAAATTAAAAAATATAAATAACATATAATTATATTATTATTATATTACAAAGTTTAGCACAATTGTATAATATGTAAATTAGATATAAATATACTATATTATATATTATATAAATATATAATTCCCGATAGTAAAATATTTTCGAAACAATAATGATAATATTAGTAAATCTATGACGGAATGGTGAGAGGGAGATGGCGAGTGGGAAAGAGAGAGAGAGAAATGAGTGAGAGTGATAGAGAGAGTGGATAAAGTGAATGAACGCATACAGTAAACACTGGGCTAGCCGACAAATACTGCGAAGTAACCACGACTGTGAACAGGGCCGCCGACTTCTCCCTCGTGAGCGCTCATACGCGCAGGCACAGACCATGAACCGAGGTTTTTTCCCTGCTACAGTGTTGCCGTGCAGAATGCGCACATAGACATTATGTGGCAACACCGCAGTAAAACTAATTGACTCACACGTTTTTCTCTTCTAACTCACTCTTTCCCACACACACACTCTTTCTCTCTCACACGCACACTCAACTTCACATGGCCCTAAAGAATTAAGAAATGTATCTTTTGTTTAGTCACCAGTCAGCAGTCACCACGGTGTTTGTTATTATTATTATTTATTACTATTACAGGCACGAGTGGAAGCAAGTATACAACGGCCTCCTCATGAGGAATAAAGAAGTTAGAGCTTTTGTATTAGTTTTGAATGGATCTCCTCCCAGCGTTGTAGAGAATTATAGAGATGCCTTATATCTTTTATTTTAAATAGAGACTATAGTATTGCATTATTAGGTACGTTTTTGTTCAAATTCAGCACCAACGTTAAATAAAAATTTAACCTATGGCCACGAAAGTATAACAAGCGATCCGATTCTGATAATAGTTAAGTAATAGATAATAGTGTAATACACATTTAATGATTCGTTAGCAGCTCACTTTATATACAGACTTTTAAGTTATAAAAATGCTTGCTCTAACCTCATATTATTACAATTCCATAACGTCTCATCATCTAACTTTACTTCTACTTGGGTAAGTACAATTGACAATTCTACTCCTATGTTTATGTGTTAAACGTCTAAAAACCTTCTTAATGATTAAACTGACCCTAGATAAAAAAAATAAGTACCTAAATCCAAAAAAACAAATGAACTAGACAAATGCACACCCTTTCGCTTAAACACATAGACGGATATATTATGGTGGTGGCAGTGTTGGCCTAAAACACACCAAAAGCCCATGAGATTAGTTTATTTATTCGCTGCCCAGGCCAACGCTAAGTGGTGGGATTGTGGGAGCGCTCCCCGGAGAAGGCTTAGTTTACCTACCCCCATATTTAGATAATGCTAGCCCACCCTAAGGACTCTAAAATTGTATCTTATTTAACATGTATTATTAAACATATAATTATATAACAATATAAGATATAAGATAGATATAATAAATAACTTATAAAATATATACAATACATATTGCACTTATTGTGTCTATTTCAGTTTGTAGAACATTCACTTCTATACATATTGAAAGTGTAAGTTTACTTTAAAAAAATATATAATTAACATAAATTACGTAAAATGTGTGTAATAAAATATAAAATATAGATTGATAGATTTTATGTATCTACTTCAAATATATATTTTTAACAGACCTTCATCGAAAGTTTAATATTCAATGCCGGTTGAAGCGTTCGAAAATGAAAGTTTACCGGAAAGTTACGCTATTTATAGCCAAGAGATTTTTTTCAATTTTTATTAATTTTTTTTTAACTATTAAATTTTATTATTTATACAAATGTGAGCTAGAATGACACTATGGCTCCGCTCAGACTGGTTTTTGTATACAATTGTTTATTATTGAATTCAAATATAACACATCTATTACAACGACTTATTTGATAGCTACCATACAGGAATAGAGGTACCCACTTGTCTACCTTTTTATGGTTTTTTTCAATAAATATCTATTGATAAAAATTTTTTTGCTAAGTACAAAAACTTAAAAATGTAATACATAGTTCCACATAAGTTGTTATAATAGCAGATCAAAAATATTAAAGATACACAGGTGCTCTATTTTTTGAAGCATTTAAAGTTTAAATGTTGACAAAATTCATCAAAATTACGAACAATTTGAAAAACCAGTAGAATTTCAGTTATAAAAATCGCTTCTCTATTTATTAATATAATAGGTATTATGGGCGTATTATAGGTGTTACGCGAAAACGAAAATGTTCACTGCCCAAGCGGAAACATGTGAACGCCATATAAGATGTTTTCACATAAAAAAAGCAATACATATTTTTATCTAGTATCTGTCTTATTTAACATCAAAATAATTTAGGTATAAAAAATAAAAAGAGATTCATTAAAATAATACTACGTACCTAGAGTAAACAGGTAAGTACATATTTTATTAAGTTGACAGTTACATTAAATTACACTAAATTAACTTTACTTCATATATAGGTTATTTCTTAAATTTTTGTAAATTTAAATTAAAAATAATAACATACAATACTTCACCATATTTTATGAAAATAAAATCTTAACCCAAATTATATTTATACTTTATATTATTATAAAGTATAGTATTACGTAAATATATTATGATAATGTAAAATTGAATATAGTTTTCATTATAATAATTTATTCGACATTGCAACACGATCATTCGGCATTTTTGAACTAATACAAATTGTGTAAGCCGTTATAAGATAATATTATTTAAATATTTGATGTAGTCAAGCCACAATTACTAATACAGCTGTGACCTCTATTAATAAACAACTAGAGTTATAAAACCGATATACGATCTTTAAATCTTTTTCATAACATTATTGCCATTATTGATTATAACTCTCCAAGAACAGAAACAACGTCTTTTATCTCGTACGTCAGTATATAATAATGTACATAATATTCATCAAAACTAATATAATCTTTTCGAATTTAAAATAAACGTGTTTCCATAATCATTATACCGATTTAAAAATCATAAACAAGAAAATAATTTAAATTAGATATTGAAAACGTTTTAAAAAATATATTCATTTATTAAGTCACATTATTTTTAAAACAATATGAAGGTAACATAATTTTCGACTTAGTCAAAATTAAACAGTATTTCAATTATATATACAATTAGCTGTCCCAAACAATGTTGCCCGGCAAAGTCACCTCAGGCGAAAACTGAGATTTCTTACATTGACAATATTATAGGGATAATATAAGTATAAGTTTAAGGGCTTAAAAACGCCTTATAAGTGTATTTAATTTTTTGTGTACCTTGAATGACAGGCAAATTGGCGTCGTATACCTATCTATTATCTATATGAAATAATTCCTTTTAGATAGGCCACCGCAAGTCACGGATTAGCCACTACTTATTCTTTTAACTATTCTTATTTCTTACATTTCTAAAAACAATCTCTGATATTTTCGTCAAATTCAATACACACATACAATACTTTTGGTTTAAGGATATAGTTTCTTTATTCAAGGCCATAAGCACGACAATTTGGTACCAGATCTGCCCAAGTTATTAATGGATCGATGGCAACCATTTATAAGCAAAAAAAGGGCGGGTAAGTGTATGTCGCTCTGCTGTACAGTAGGTTACAAGTGAGTCACTGTAATGGATTGTGTTAGATTTTTAATCCAATGATATAATATCATTGAATAAGAAAAACGATTCTGAGCGAAGACGGTCAGTCAGTCTATAATATCTTACTAAGTCTAAATGTATTTGATGATATTATTGTGAATAAAGTAATTAATTTTAGTATTATAGGCATTAGTATTTATCATTTTTCCTCAAAAAAATTATATTTTAAAATGCCATTGCGTGTATATAAAATATAACAATATATTCTAAAAGTTTCATATACCAACAAATAATATTTTAAATTATATCAAAATAACTAAAATCATTATTCTTGGTTTAAATATGAAATTTTGTCTAAATTTGAAATTAAAATGTCTGTAAAAAATAAATGTGTTGATATATTTTTTAGATTTTTTGGTTACAGTATGATTTATTTATGAGAATTTTTGTTTTAAATTTTCAACACTTAGTTATAAAAACTGAACATTTTATAATTTTTTAATTACAATGATTTATAATTTTCGAGATTTTGACAAATTTTGTCAAAATTCGAACTTTAAATGCTTATAAAAAAAAATCGTGCCTATGTATTTTTAAAATTTTCAACTGATGTTGTAACAATATATAAGAAAGCTTGTATTAAATTTTCAGACTTTTTGGCCCACCAAATAAAATTTTATTGACAATTATAAAAAAAAAAACTAAAAAAATTGAAAACTAAAAATGTCTGTAAACAGCTCAAAACAAATCAAAATATTTTCAAAATTGAATGGTGTATAGAAAATGAGAATATAAACATTTAGTGAAATTTTCATGCATCTACAATTATTCGTTTTTGAATTACAACCAAATAAGAAAAACGCTACATGAGAAATCGAGTGAATATCCTATGTTGTAAAATTATGAACTTAAAACACTCATAAAAAATTATTTTTAATTGCTTTTAGATATTTTATTTTTGATAAAAGTAGAAAAACTTACGTTAAATCTTGTGTTAAAATTTAAAACCTTAGATTTAAAAAGAAAAATTTTTATGAATTTCTAACTCTAAATAATTTGCAAATTTTCGTCATTTTTACGTATTTTGTCAAAATTTCAACTTTAAATGCTTAGAAAAAAAAATTGTGACTACAGATTTTTAATATTTTTCATGTGCCTTTGAAACAATATATTAGGAGCATTCTATTACATTTTCAAGAATTTTTAACGAATAAATAAAATGTTATTGATTTTTTAAAAAAAAAAACCAAAAGATTGGAAATTTAAAATGTCTGTAAACAGCTCAAAATAAGTCAAAATATTTTGAAAACGGTATGGTATATAGGAACCACTTATATAAACATTCAGTAAAAATTTCATGTATTTACCGTCATTTTTTTTAGACTTACACCAAAAACCAAAATCGATTTTATCGAAAATCAATGTTGCGTAAAAATTCCCGTTTTTCCCTTAATTTTCCATTTGTTTTTCACGGTACTTTTGAAAACTACTGGAAAATGTTTACTTTTGACCCCCCAAAGTACCAACTAGATTCACTTTCCTATCAGAAAAGGTACTATTGAAGAAAATCTAAGCACTTTTACTGTCCCAAAACGTGATGACAGACACAAAAAAAAATAAAAAAAAATAAAAAAAAAAAACACACATCATTGTAAAACCAATACATTCATCGCTCCGCTCAGAATCTAAAAGTTTCAATTTCCAACGTGAATCTCAAGATTCCTGTTTGACCATCTCTTTATAATTTTAATATCGGTAAAATCCTTTCTTATTACATATTATCTAGATTCTAGATCATTAGAGAACCACTATTCCAAATGTCAAGTTCATACATTTTGTATTTTAGCGGCAATGTTGTATATTTAAATTTGATTTTGCTAGATAGATAGCGCCACTATGGTATACTTACAACCCCTTATTTCCCTTTAAGGGTTTGAATTTTCAAAAATATTTTCTTAGCTGATGCCTGAGTCAAAATAGCTATCTGTATGCCAAATTTAAACCAGATCCATCCAGTGGTTTGGGCTGTGCGTTGATAGATCAGCTAGTTAGTCAGTCAGTCAGTCCCTTATCCTTTTGTATATATAGAGATAACGAGTGCTTAGTGCCATATAATTTAATTTCACTAACGTTTAATATTTTAATTGTTTCTATTCAGGCACGTACAATATATAAGAGGGGTTTCAATCCCCCCCAAGATATTTTTTTTCTATTTAATATTTATAAACATATAATAACTTTTAATTTGTAATTGGCAATGATTATAATTTATAAACAATACTTATTTTTTTCCTACTTATACGTGCTTTATAAATGTATTATAAGGTAAATAGGTAAACTAATATGACGTGAAATACGCATTAATCTATCTCACTTATAATAACATATTATTATTGTTTATACAATAATTTCCTAGTAGTATACTTGACAAAAATTCTAATTAAAAATACTGCTCTAAGAAGACGCAACATCAGCAAGTGTGTTGTAAGTTACAAACTGTAACCGTATTACAAACATACAACATAGTCAACATAACAAATTTGTATTCAACAGTTTAAATTTCGTGGAGTAACCTTTAATAATAGAGTGAATTAACTTACTATCGAATTTAAAGGTAAGAACATAATCCGTATCGCATGATTCTTATAACTCGTAGGTCGTATGAGTATGTAAAATATTAAAGTTTAAACATTTTCACAACTCAGTTAAAAATTAAAATATCGTAAAAACACAGATAATGTTTTGACCTTTAAATCATGATAATAGGTTGATTCACTCTAACATTAAGAGGATTGCTAACGGACAGTTTTTCAGGAGTTCAAAATAAGCAATTTTCAAATGTATGCATGCGGGTCTTGTAAATATGTGCGTATAGTAAGTGATCATTAGTGTGTGTAAATAAAATATATAATAGTCCACACGCTCAAGTTCCATTCATCGCCAAGGTGTCGCGTGAACGGTAAACAATTTATCCTACCGATGGAACTGATCAGGTCCATGGGTATGATTGACGAAAGATTGGTACAATTTGATTGAAATAATTGTCTGTTTGCAATGCTTTTAAAATCTTACAACATAAATTGGAACTAGGAATTTGCTATGAGGTAGGTACGTATGTAAAGGCGCGTCCAGGCGTATCGGCCAAGGATCAAAGGATCATAAACTCACAAATTCGCAATCTTTACAAATATACATTTTTGTTACCCTGTATTATACATTTTTTTATTAAGCTACTTCACAGGTCAGATTTAACAATTTATAATACTTTAATTTAATAATTATCTTAACAATTCTTACTCTATAACAACTCGAACATTTTATCAAAAAATAAATAAAAAATGAGCGGGTAAGTGGATGTCACTCTGCTGTACAGCGTAGGTTACAAGTGGGTCACTATATATAATGGATGCTATTAAATTTGAATTCAATGATATAATATCATTACGAAAAACGATTCTGAGCTGAGACGGTTTGTCACTGTGGATATTTTATTTTATATTTAAATTGTTATTTCGTATTATTAATCCGGTAGCCGGTAAGTGGAATTAATATTATAAAATTACAAAAAAATAACTAAAATCGTTATTCTTGGTTATTTAATATGTAATTTTGAACAAATTTGATAATAAAATAGCTATAAAAAAAGTTGTGTCTATGTATTTTTAATATTTTTCAACTACTATTGTAACAATATATTAGGGGCCTAGTATTAAATGTTCAAGCTTTTTGACCCAACGAATAAAATTTAATTGATTTATATAGAAAAAAAAAACTAAAAAAACTGTAAAAATAATATGTCCGTAAATAGCTCAAAACGAAACAAAATATTTTTTAAATTTTATCACGTATTGGAATTGATAAAATAAACATATGATATAAATTTCAATTATATACAGTTATTTGTTTTTGAATTACAGCAAAATAAGAAAATCGCTACATGAGAAAATTCGAGTGATTTTCCAATGTTGTAAAAATTTGAACTTCAAACGCTCATAAAAATTTAATTTGACTTTCAGGTAGACATTTTTTTGATAAAGGTAGGCAAACTTATGAAGAATCTTGAATTCAATTTTCAAACCTTAGATTTAAAACGAAAAGTTTTTATGAATTTCTAACTGAAAATAATTTGCACATTTTTGTGATTTTTACGTATTTTGCTAAAATTTGAACTATAAATGCTAATAAAAAAATTTGTGACTTTTAATTTTTAATATTTTTAAAAAGTGATTGTAACAATATATTAGGATCCTTGTATTAAATTATCAAGTTTTTTACCCAACAAATAAAATGTTAAGGACATTCCTAGAAAAAAACATAAAAAAATAGGGAACCGAGTATGTTCGTAAACAGTTAAAACAAATCAAAATATATTGAAAATTTTATCGTGTATAGAAAATACTAATAAATAACCAGTGAAAATTTCATGAATATACGGTCATTTGTTTTAGAATTACAGCAAAAACCAAAATCGATTTTGCGTAAAAATTCTCGTTTTTCCTTAATTTTTCTTTTGTTATTCCCTGTGCTTTTGAAAACTATTAGGAATTTTAAAAAATGACCTCCCGCCGAATGCATCAACAAGATTCACTTTCCCATCAAACAAGATACTGTTGAAGAAAGTCGACGCTTTATTTCGTTTACTTATCGTGTACACAGACACAAAACAAATAAAATAAATAAAAAAAACACCCATATTCATAATAAAATCAATACATTCAGAATCTAAAACTGCAATAATCTTGGTCACGAATTATACCTACCAATACAATATTCACTTATTGAGTTACAGAAGTGGTAATAACTAATCGTGATTAATACACTGTTGTACAGTTCTAACTTACAGGTAATTGATAAATGTCAGATAAAAATAAATAATAATATTACAGAATATAGATTACTTCATTTTTAAATATGTTAACTTAATACCAGCGTATTTGTACCAACTATTTTTATCTATTACGGGGTATAATATGACTTGCTAAATACACTATTCATCAAATGGTAAATGGTAAACTTATTATTAAATATTATATATTTACATACAACAGTTCATGGGTAATTTAGTAATTTATGTTCTATCAATAAACCAACCACAAAACACCCTATCATCACAAATTCTACTTCCTAAAAACTGCTACAACACGTCATTATTTTTTTTTCTGACGTCGTAACTCGTAACACGTCTGGGTACTTACTATAGTCCATAATAAATATTATGCACGTTTTTATGTACAAAAATATATACCGCCATATTATATAGGTAAATTAAATATAAGTTTATAAAAATCATGTATATAATATGAAAGTGAATTATAAAAAAGCAGTAAGCGCATCTTGCCGAAAATAATGAAAATTGGATATCAAAGGAAAAAATATTATCTTTAAAGATTTTTAATTAGTATAGGTATACCGTATACCTATATTATTTATATTATTATTTTATTGATTATCATACAAATTTAACGTAACACATTTTAGATGTAACTATTTCAATTAACTATCATAAATATTTTGGTACCTATTATAGTATAATATATGCCATATATATGCTTAAATACATACTTTTTTTATACATATCTTTCATTTTAATGTACAAATGTGGTATATTTTTATGGTTATTGTCATATCGAGAACCCAAACGCTCAACGCTGTGTGGATTTTGAATACCGATAGGTGAAAATGTCCAATCGTGATTCACCGTTAAAAACGTAGTTCCATAAAACTATTACTAGGTACACAAATGGTTCAATTCAGTAGTATTGTTTTGCCAACTATGAGGAGTTGAGTGTGCCACAAGGTCGAAGGTATAAAATACTATTGGCAAACACGTAGAACTTGCTATAGCCTGCGGGTGAGATAGAAACCAACGGACAAAGATGGCACTGTAATATCCTTGACATTCCTGTACATATATTTACTTGTATTAAAAAAAACCCACGATAATACTGTACTACCCGGCTACCCCGTGTGAGTTCTATAAAATGTCCTTATGCACACTAATATTATTTAGAATAGGCTATGGCTATAATCTAAAATAGTAAATATAATTTTTAAATATTTTAATTAAACTTCAGAAACAGCTTTGTAAATATTTAAGTCCACATATGAAATGCTATAAAATGAGATACACCACCAAGATGGTTTGACTGTTTAAGTGTACAAAGTTTACACAGTTTTAATTGTTTTCCGCATCATTACTCGTTGTATTTTTATATTTTATAATATAGGTACAAGAAGGTACAAGATTGTGTAGTAAACTAGTATTTTGTTTTGTTAGTCACGTATGCCTGCGGTTTACAATTTCTATCGCAAAACGTGCAATAACAATACATGACATACCTAGTTAAACTGGGAAGGTAGAACTGTTATGGATAAAGGTAATCTAAGAACCAATAATGTCCTATGAAATGTTTGTATTAACTATAATTACTTAATAAGCAACCTATAAGCAAATGCATATACTACATACTTGATAACATGTAAATATTATAACAATATTTTAACACCACTACAGATATAGTATACTAATAAATAGGATCTATATTTGAAATCAAAGCAACGAATATGTACTATATATGTATAATGTATATAATATACTAAAAATCATCACACAGCGACCATTTTACCATATTAACATACACTTTATGTTAATATACATTTGGTAGGTTATTTAGAGTTATTCTTATTATACAATATATTTAAAAAATAGTAATACCTATGTGTAAATAATTATTAGATTAATTACTAAACTCATGAAAAATTTTAAGTTAACTCTGTTACTGTTACAGTCTTAATATGAACTACGAAGTAGGTAATTGTAATCCTATAATATTAGAATCATAGGTTTAACTACGCTTTGTTGATTCAGATGGCTTATTAAAAAGTTATCACAGTGACTCTGTTGTCGTCAAAAAGAATGAAAGAAGTATTCAAAATTGTACTCCTACTAATGCTTTCATTGTGTCTGTTCTGTGTATGCATAATAAGTACTTAGAATTTTGATAATACTTTGCAGCTGTATCCTGAATGAGGATTATCAACATTTGTTAGAAATTGAAAGTAGGTACTCGGCGACTACCAGACATGCATTAATTAGACACAAATAATGAATACAATATGAATAATGGAGAACAATTTTTAATAATATACTTAAACTTAAAGATAATTGTCAAGAAATATTGAATAAACCAAAAAATATGATAATTATATTTGATTATTATTTCAATTATTTTATTTTGCCAAACTGAAGTTAAAATTGTCTACATTACCTACCTATATTATATTTAAAATATGTGTAACTTTACCTGTTGGCAGCTGCAGCGTTGAAAAGACCTATGTTAACATTATTTAAACGTATATGTATATTCGATCACTATAAAGCCGTAAAGGTAAATTACAATTCCAATTAAATAGTTTACGATTTACGAAATGTTATAGCCTGCAAGGAGGAACGTGCTTGGTGGGAAGACATAGGTGATGGGTATACGAGATAAAAGAAAATTTTGAACTTTATTTGTATGGCTTGAGTCAAGTTGTATATTATACTGGCAGTTTTTCAATGTTTATTTTAAGTTGGTAAACCCAAAAGTAATAGATTCATCAATGCCTTTTGAGGTTAAAGTTACCTATATAATTTAAGTATGTCTGATGAAAATCATATTGCAGTCAATTTAAATTTGATAATTATACTGACATTTTACATTTTTAAAAAGATTAAAAAAAAATATATCGATTTAAATTTGACTAATGATTTAAAATACTGGGGACCAAACGTCTTATCTTAACAATTAAAGGGGACCAATTGATCGTAGACTCATATTTTTGACGTTGACAAAAAAGCGGGGACAGAACGCCCGCGATTCATTTTTTTCAGTTTGTTGGAGATAAGGTTGTTGAGCTACGCACTGTGCCATTGTGGTACCTAGCGTATATTCTGTCATACGGATCTGACATCATTTTTCATTAATATGAAGATGTTAATTGATAGGAAGGTTAATGGCTGGAATGGATGGGGATTGTTTGGTATAGCAGAGATTTCAGCAGCGTGTTATTTTAATTTAATTTTGAGCAGCTAATTCAATTTCATCATGTGTTTTGAGAAATATATTCAGGTCGATACTGTTATCCAGGTTAATTTTGAATTTTTGGAATGACTGTAGAGGTATATAAATTGGGCCTTTATAGTCTGTGTGCATTGTGAGGGGGGGAGTAGTAGACCTATCCTACAACTAGATTTACCTATACCTGGCTCCTGGGAACGCCACACATATCTTACTGGCACTAGAATAGTCAACGAACAGTCGAACAATACTGGTTTAAAAGTTTAATGCGACAGATTCGGTTAACGGTGGACATCATACGTTTGCGCATTCCCACTGTGCTTCTACATTTCTACAAAAAAGATGCATCTACACAAATACCAATCGGTGTGTAACCGAAACTACAGACGGCTTCCCAGCGAGAATTGAATAGCAATCGCTATTTTAGAACCGTTAAAAACACACCACGTTGCTCACACACACGGTCAATTAAAACATTGGAGAAAAAACAATGGAAAATAAGGGGGAGAAACGTAAACGGTCAGAGTATAACCATTGATTTTAAATACTAGTATTTATAATCAATGGTATAACCCACGGAACCGAGTGCAACGGCAGCGATGACAAAAGCCACGGTATGGTGTTACCTAACCGCAAAAGGGGTGATACTAATATATTTTAAAATTATACACATACACACGGTGTGAGATGAAACAGACAGGTTGTGGTGGTAAAACAACAGCGGGAGAGGTAGGGGTCGAAAGGGGAAGCTGTTGTCAGCGGGTACTAGAGGGTGGGAGGGAAGCACCAGACGAGCCGTTGACGCGTTCACGACCTTCCGCAACGTCAACGGCGTTGTGCTCAGACTTTTAAAATCGGAAAAACACCAGTCAATGGTGACGGTTCGTCTCACATATCTCCGAGTACGCGCACGCACCGGAAAAATGTTTCGCGACGATAGTAAAAGAAGTATTACAATTTTTATACGGTTATATTTATTATAAAAAATACGTCTCATGCACACGCCGTTCAAAGGACATGCGCAACCTGTGTTTCTTTTCCCTCCCGGTACGCAAGTCTTATAATGAGTTTAACGGTCATAATATAATTGTGTACCTATATTTTTATAATAATAAAATGCTGGAGTGAACCAATATTTTAATTTTATTATATTAATATTTAATATTTTAAGACGTATTTTATAACGTACCTACCTATAACGGCCTGTTTGTCCGTTCATCATTATAATATTATAGAAACGTATACACAGCGTTCGCACATTCGCACCGTGTGGGGTGCCGGAGTAGTCTATTGGTAGTATCGAGTATCGACTACCGAGACTGATAATAATTAATATTAATTCTCGATGACGAGACCGGGATTTAAATCATAATTCATAACCGTTGTCGTTTCGATTATTATTGCTTTATTTTATACACACATCTACTTGCCTCTCCACGCAAACCACCACACATACGTATACGGACGAACGTTTCACTATGCGTCGAAAATACAAAATAATATTACGCTACTCTTCAATCGTACGACGAGTAGTGAGCACTAATAATGGTTAAAATAACAATAACATTAAATTTTATGGTTTTCAATACTCACGCGGCTACGACTCAGTCTTCCCGCAGCGTGTTTTTATAACGATGCAATTGTGTATTACGTGCTGCCATCTATGCGTAACTTAAGCGTATTCACTATCCACGTTCCTTTCACGCACGCAAATTTACTAGTAACGTAATAATAATCTATTCCAATATGGTCGCAAGCTGTCTCAGCACTGTCGTAACCGTTCAATCTGCAACACAAAAACGCCCCCCACCTTGTTATTAAACATGTAAGTATGAAGTCGACATGTACTAATTACCTATATACGATTAAAACATAATAATATTTTTTTGATCGTTGATTATAAATACTAGTATTTCATCAATCACAATCAGTTATCACTAATTAATTACCTTTAAAAAATAAAAGATAGAGATCAAGAGATCAGCTGAGGATCAGCAAGGCACTCTAAAAATAATATCCAATATCATACGATATTAAAATGTAATATTATTATGTTATCGTTATTTGTCTATGCTCTGTATTCTGTTGTAGAGTCAGTGTCAGTCGTGCATGACATGTTTTATATGCCAACAGGCTAAGTATAATGCTACTATCTATTTTACCTAAAAATTGAATTTTTTTTTTTGTGGTATTTGATATTGAATTTAGAATAGTATATTTACTATTAACTACCATGGTTGTTGTTACGAATATTTCTTCATATTTTAAGTTTGAATGTTAATTAAAAATATAGTTTATTAAAGCAATAATGCAACACTCATGCATGTACGCATAAAGACTTGATATTTGATAAGGATACCAATCTATTAAGTCCAGTCCCCACAAATGAAAAAAAACACAAGACAAACCTCACGGTTAAACTGCCACAACAACTCAGTCGTGTGCGTTTATATGAATTAATTAAATTATTTAAAATGTTTGAGTAAATACCTACTCAATAATTTTAATCATGACTTATTAGTTATTACTTACTACATATCTTTCAATAACTAAAATTTCTGATATATGCATGATAATAATTATGTGCATCATATAACAATATATGAGTAACATTAATGTTATATTAATTGGGATTTTGAATTTGTAGTTTATAGTTATTCAGGATTTGATATGAATATCCTTATTGATACATAAATCTACTGAACTAAATAATTTATCATTGCGTCGATATTCAATATCATAATCATACTGAATTCAAGTTGTACTGCATTATTTACATCAAGCATATAACACTTAATACTTATTGTCTATAATATATGTATTTCTGTTGGAAATACATTTTTGTATGAAACCTAGAAAAATATAGTTATAGGTATATATTATTGTACCTAGATGACAATTAATGTTTTTTTTCTTGTGAAATTAGTATAAGTCCATTAATCATTTATTAGTATGAATTCATTGCAGAATATTTTATTTTATGTAGCAACCTGCGGCTTAATGTGTAAAGGGAATTTAAATTTAGGTTAGTCCAAAATATAATTTAAATTATTGTTTTTTTGAATTACATGATCTAAAACATTGCATTGTTACTACCTATACATTATAACATCTATATTAAACTAATAAGAAATCTAAATTATTAGAGTTAAGGTTATAGGACGTAATTTTTAGTAAAAATACTACTTACCTACCTACAAATTACAATATATTACATTTTAAATTCATAAATATTGTACAATATATTTGATGTATTTATTAGCACAGCTGTATTACAAATATAATTCAAGTTATAAAACATTTTTTTTTCTTTTGTAATATTTATAATCAGTTTAACAATAAAGTACCTATATACACGCATTATCTTTTAGCTTATGACAAGTGACAACCAACAAATAGTAATGATTCTTAAATGTATGCTTATAAGTTATAGATTGGCTATTCTTTATAATTTAAAAAAAAATTTTTATCATATAGATACTAGGTAACCTAAAATCAGTGGCGCCTAATTAAATTAAAACTGTCAGGACAAATAGTTCGAATGAACCACCCCTTATTCAAACGACAGAGAAATGGGCTAAACTAACTATGTATAAATAATTTAATGAAATTACTATGTTTAATAAAATTATAGCAGATAGACTAGGAAGTGTATACTCAATTATTCTATCCACTCACTATTTTTTAATGAGGTTCAATTGAACTACCTGAAGAAAAATGCTGAAAATCTGCCAACTGAATGCATTGAAAAATTGTCTATTTTATTGTATTTAAATAGCAATATCCAAGTTTTTTAGGAGGATATTCATAAATCATAAAATCATAACCATAAGTTAACAAAGCACATTGGTTGGTCATTGAAAGGTACATAATATTAAAAATCTCAATCAATACTACTTATGTGATAAACGTAATATTATATATAAATTTATAATTTTACCGCTCAATAAATTTGCTATAGATTCTGATCGATAAAATATAATATTTAAAATTTGCTATAAATCTAAAATATTATAATCAATTCCTGTATTATGCACCCTGCACAGTTTAATTGTTACTCGATCAAATAGTTATCAAGTAGGTGCAGTTTTTCTCGGGACTTTTTTTATAAATGGAGTTTGGTCTCCTTATCACATCTTACGTTCATAGTCATATTATGAGTATAAGTTCTATAATTTTAAAATACCGATTGTAATTTAATAATTAACTAATTACACTACATAATGGATGCAAAAATGCATAATTGTGAAATGTATAACCTATACAAATAAATAATATAATTTAATTATCATAAAATCATTATTCAGATTTTTTTATTAAATATAATCAGACGTACTAGTGGTATTGCGGGATTAGTGGCCTAACCTAATAGAGGTGGACTACAGAAGGGTACAAAATGTTTAAACCCCCTCCCACCAATAAAAAAAGTAATTAAAAATAAAAAAATAAATATAGATATGTATACTTTTTATGAAATCTGAAACTAATATTATAAATTATTATAATATAAATACTAAATAGGTATATATAACATGTAAAATTGAAATTAATTAAGTCGT